>VUQK01003218.1:17091-34560 GCA_015106715.1 Bujurquina vittata | reverse complement strand
TACTTTTATTCTCCTTTTTTGTTTGTTTGTTTGATTGGTTATGTGATCTGGACTACGAGTCTATCTATCTATCTATCTATCTATCTATCTATCTATCTATCTATCTATCTATCTATCTATCTATCTATGTGTTATTGCTCCTCCGTTTAGGCTCACATCGGTTTGATGTTTGAAGGCAGTGATGGGAAATTATTAATAAACCTAAAGTAACGAGAATGTTTTGAAAACACAAGTGGCAGAAAGTAAACATGTGGCGAGTAAAAGTAAAAAACTTGCCAGAAAAATATATACTCAAGTACAGAGATCCGACAATTATAACCCATAAGAATCCGATTCTAACCCATTCTAAGCACAGTAACGAAGTATTTGTACTTCGTTACTCGCCATCCCTGGTGTTCAGTCCCCACGCGTCAGCTCGCGCCGTGACTCGAGCCCATCACGTCGCGAGTGCGCGTTCACCGTGGCGTGTTGACCTCAGCGGCAGCCCACCCCCCTCCCTCACAGCCACGGAGAAACCTGAGGGGACTAACCAGCCAACACGCACGTCACTCACAGCTCTCTCCTCCTGGAGCGCCTTAAAGTCCGAGCTTTATCTTCTAAACGTCAGACTGATTTCCCCCCCTACCGTGTCATCAGCAGAGCATCATCATCATCATCATCATCATCATGAGGAAGATCACCGGCAAACACTTGCTGTGCTTCTTCCTGCTTACCTTCCCGCTGTCCTGGGCAGAGGACACCAAGAAAGATGTGCGGACAACGGAGAATGCAACAGGTAAGATTCCTGAGCACTGATTCTGATGTAGTTTTTATTTTGTAAGTGCTCTGAGCCCGGAGGCTGCAGCGCCACCGAAAATGCCGCTGCAGGATAAATAATCCATGTAGCTGATTTGGAAACAGATACAGAGGCAGACAAATGAAATCTTAAAAGAAGAAGGAGGGGAAAAAAAGCAAATAAATTGAGGAGAGGAGGGAGATGACTCCTCTCCTCTCCTGTTTTATTTGTGGGATTAATCAGGTTAACACTTAATCTAGTTTATGACCTGAAAGTAGTAAAACTTAATTAACTCCCAAACAGACATATTAAAGCTCGGATAACAGCAGGATTTATTTTACAGCATTAGTAGTGCACAGTGTTGCTTTAAAAGGTTATAGAGACAAAAATCTCACATTTTTATTTGTAATTTTTTAAAAAATAGAATAAACATTACAGCCAAATTAATTAGTAAATAAAGATAGGCTGATCTGAGATGAATTAAATGCTCTGATTCTGAGTTTTGAGCATTAAATGATGTCTTCACAATCTGTCCAAATCAGACTGCCGAAGCCTCATAAGTAAGACATGCTGCGAAGTGTGTGCACAGAAGATCAGAGACAAATGCAGGTTTTGTCGTCCTTCGTTTACACTGCAAACACGTCTGACACCTGCTAGAAAAAACATAAATTGTTGATGTGCATGTCGTCAATAAAACTGAAGAATATGACCTCATGAACAAAAGTGATCATTATTTATGTGCTACTCTTCAAAAATATGATAAAGTGATCTGAAATCTTGTAAATCTGTGCATTATTATTGAAGACATTAATTATAAATTATGATGTTTTTAAAGAGCCCCCCCCCCTTTTTGCCAGCCATCACCCCTGTGTTCCCCATTGTGTTCCTTGCAAGTTTATTATGTTAAAAAGGTTAACTGATCCTCTGAAAGAACATTTTCCAGTTATGTTAGTGCAGCTGAGAACTCCTGAAGTTAGGAATTCATCCAGGGAATTAATAAAAAGGAAATAAATAAAAACATAACAGTTTTGTTACAGTGCAAACTTTCTCCGTCCAGAATAGAACAAGGAAGCAGAAGACGCGAGTGCATGAGCGTGAAAGCTGACAATTAGTCTGACACTATGACTATTATATTTTATATCACCTGCACAGTTTACAATATAATTACAAATCATATGACGCGCCGATCACTTGGTGTATGAACAGGTTTTGAGGGGGGGGAATACTTGGCTCTAGCAGCTCCAACATAAAAAAAGGAAGGAAAAGTGAAGCAAATGTGATTGAGCTACACAGAAAACCACACATCTGATATTCACGAGAAAGCTGCAGCAAGGGAAACATTTAAAATGTAAGCATGGAGAGGACATGAGAGATGAGAGCTTCATCATACTCGCCTGAAGAAGACTGAAGGTATACAAGATTATCTCAGATACTGTAGTCAAGTAAAGATATCTCAGAGATCAAAGTGTCTATGGGAGCCTCAGGATCAGCAGGAGGAGGCACACGAAACCTTGCCGAGATGTATGAAAGTGGGTATTTTCTGCAAATGTGACAGATATAATCTAAACATCTGGTCAAAAAAAATCGCCCCAAGCGTTTGAGCTGCACTGGTAAGAGAAGGTGTGGCAGCTATCAGCCATGAGGCAGAAGGAAAGCAGACGTAGCCAAAATAAAGGCTTTTTGATTTGTTGAGCTTGTGTAGCATCCAGGTTGTGCGGGTGGGTGTGTTGCTGGTGCCAGTATTCGAGGAGAGTGGTTTGCAAATGTTGTTTTAATTATGATCAAAAGAATGTCCAGGCCGGCAGAGAGGAGACGTGGAGTCAAATAATTTCGATTTCCAGTGGAAAGTTGGCAATCTCCGCTGCCATTTCTGTCTGTAAAAAATAAATCCAAAACACCTCAGTGTCTTGGACGTTTATAACATACCAACATGCTTCAAAGGAAACATCTTTGTGTCCATTTGACAGAAACTCAGAGAAACTCCACTGTTCATGGGTAAACAACAAGTTAAAATTTCAGAAGGCAACTAACATGTGCTAGTTTCTCTCCACAGCTTTTACTTGTGCCCCACCTGCGTTTTCTTTCCCTTGTTTTCAGAAAAATAGCTCAGGGGTCACCACATGACCTGAATATGAAACTCCAAGGTCAAATTGGAGTGAAACCTGCACGTTGGTTCACATCCTCCTAATTCGGTGGTCTGTTTAAGCTCCAAAATTTGTTCTCTGACACAGCACTGCTGCTGCTGCTGCTCTGATTGTCTGCCTTCAGTTTTGGCCCCTCCACCACCCCACCGTTTATCTCTAGGCTCAAAGATATGCCCTCAAATTCGCAATGTTCTACACGTGACACGTAGCAGTGAATTTGGAGTCATAAACCTCTGATGGATAATTTTTTGACGAGTTATACAAATCAAATGACAATGCTGAGACAAGCTCCAGTTTCCAAGATGAAACTTTCTCTTAAATAAATGTAATATCCAAACAACGACCAGTTATGGTTATTTATATTTTGGGAGCATCTGCTGTCTTTCAACAGTTCTATATGTGCCTTTATTAAAATAATAGAAGTCTAAGGGTAAAATTCTCTAATAAATACATGAAAAACTTGGCTGAAGCTACTTTTTAATCCATGATTATATATTCATAGGCCTTTAGTTCACAAAAGCAGAATATGGCAACCAAGGCAAGGCATTTTCATCATGTTTATGAAAAAAAAAAGATGTAAATTGCAGATTTATGACACGCTGTGCTGTCCTACTGGAAGCAGCCATCTGAAGACAAAGGGGTGCGTATATGGTCAGCATCAATACTCACATGAGCTGTGGCATTTAAAACATGCTCGCTTGTTACTAAGGGTCCCAAAATGGGCCAGGAAACTATCCCCCACACCATGAAGCCACCATCAGCAGACTGAACTGTCGATACAGGGCACAGTGAATCCATGCGCTTATGTTGTTTATGCTGGATTTTAACCGCCGCATCCAAATGTTGCAGCAGAAACTGAGACTCAATAGACCAGAGAGGCCTTTTCCAATCTTCTGTTGTTCAAGTTTGGTAGATTTGTGTGAACTGTAGCCTCAGTTTCTTGTTCTTAGCTGACAGCGTTGATCTTTTGCTGCTGTAGAAAATGCTCTTCTGCACACTTTGGTTGTAATGAGTGGTTATTTGAGTTGCGGTTACCTTCCTATTAGTTTGAAGCAGTCCTGTCATTCTCCTCTGACCTCTGGCATCAGCAAGGCATTATCACCCAGAGAACTGCTGCTCACTGGATATTTTTCTCTTTTTCGCACCATCCTCTGTGAACCCCAGAGATGGTATGTCATCTCAACATAGAGTTATGCTGTTTGCATAGCTAAAGAAAATCACAGTGGATCAGCAGGGTCTGACATACTCAGAATAGCCTGTCTGGCACCAAAAACCATGCTACATTCATACTTAAATCACCTTTTTTCCTCATTCTGATGCTCAGCTTGAACTTCTGCAGGTTGTTTCACCATCAGCATTGAGCTGCTGCACTGAGTCTGTTTTATTTTCTGATCCAGGTCTTGGGTATATTAACATCCCTTTATACTGTTTTTGTAAGGGGCAACTTAAAGGTTAAAAAAACTAAATAAATCAAAGGCTATCTCCACAAAGAATTATGTTGTTTGCATAGCTAAAGATCCACCTGTTTTATTAGTATGAAGTTGTGCAGACTGATTGGAATGAGCCAAGACCTGCTACGAGATGGATATCTAACCCTTCGCTTGGCAGACCATACAAGTCCTCAAATCCTGGCCAATTTTTTTTTTGTTTGAGAAAACAAAGGCTGGCTGTTTCTCTGCTTCTCAATATTATCCAAAAAGAATGAGAAAAAGAAGATGAAGACGTCCAGCCGATCAATCATAAATCCTCCCTCCTGTTGGGCAATAAATGATGCAGAAAGAAAAGACGAAGGCGATCCCAAAGACAACAGATTTCTAAATCAGTCTCTCTGATGAAGTACTTAAAACTCTTTTTAGCAGCTACATAATAATTCTCATAAAAAATGTATATATTTTTTTCTTACATCCATGAAAGCACACATTTTTAAATCGTTTTTACTATGCCTTGGCTTGTTTTTGAGAAAAAATATGCACATTGTATGAATTCCCTCTTCTAAACTCCAGCTACTGCACAACAAGTCAGTGGACCAAGTTTTTGGTCTCTGTCATTGCAGCTGTCAGTGCAATGAATGCCCCCCCCCCATGTCTGGTACCCAGACACACACTCAGGAGGGGGGTCCTGGTTTCTTTATTTCATAAACTAAGGGCAGACAAGTTCTGACTAAACAAAACAAAAAAAAAATCCTCTGGGAGTCTTATAGTATTTAATACATGTTTACATCCTTTCTGAGGAAACCTGTTCTCAATCATGTGCACAAGGAGCTGCATTGTTGTGTCTCCTGTATTGGATAGGAGCACTGAAAAAAACAACAAAAAAAAGGTTTATTGGATGTATTTATTCACAATAGACAATTATTCTGTTATTTCTAATCCTAGTTTGGAGCCAAGTGAAGAATAGACGGCTGTTTGCAAGGCAAAAGATTTCCCCGCCGCGTCAAAGCGTCAGCGCTGTAAGTTTTTATTGTTAACTGTATTTCTCATAAATTCACTGATTTGTAGAAATGTTCAGTCAAAATGCTTGCCTCTAAAATTCCACTACAGAGGTGGAAAGGCCTCTCCTGATAGCACGTTCTTTGTTTTTGTAACGATATTTCTGAGAAAATAAATGCCATTTTCACTTTCTTAGGCAACTTATTATTGTGAGGCGAATTTATAATCCTGTGTATTAAATTTGAAAATTTCCTGCTTGCCCTCCAGTGGTAGCATAACACCAGACAGCAATAATCAGATCTGACACTCAGCAAAATGTGGTGAAAGCAACTCAACCCAGTTTTTCACCACAGGCATTCAATTTCCCACCAATAAAAACAAAAAAACATCACAGTGATTTCTCAGTATAACAATTCAGTATGCGTCCTTATAGTTTTCCTAAATCCTATCCTTTGAACTGCCTTCCTGGTGTCCTGAACTAATTTGTTGCAGTTTTTCTCAGCTGCTAACACATATTTCTTGAAACTGTCCACCCTTTTGTCAAAACAGTACAAACAAAACATCTTTTTAAAACTCCATTCAGGAAACCTCCAGCAAAACCAACCAATTATTTCAAAGCTGTTTTATATGCGCTCAAAACCACACTATGTTTTCAGATCGGTCGAACTACAGGGGGATTGTTTAAAGTGTTGCCAAAAGAGTGATTGTGTCAAAGAGGCTGGGAGGTTTTTGTTTGTTTGTTTGTTTGTTTTAGCATGTAAGTCAGTTCAGAGTGCGGCACACGGAGACTGATACCAACAATGGAAGGAAAGAAGAAAGGCAGAGGAGGATGAGGAGAGCAAGAGAAGGAAATTCAGATCAAATTTACCAACTGTCCAACCCAGATGGAAAAGAATTTTCATCAGTGGTAACTAAGTGACTAAAAAGGGTCGTGTTTAAGTTCATATTAAATTCTTGTGCTGAGCCTACCCTCGGCTGTCACAGTTCAAGAGGAGAGGTACGCCCTGGGCGGGTGATCAGAGGGTTAAGTCCCGTTTTTACTGTCTGTGTACTTTTGACATTTTTGCAGATTATCGGCCACAAAAGAGGGCGAGACGAAGAACTGAACTTGCTTTCCTGGAGTTTTGTGTCAGGAATACCACATTTTTGATGTAGCATAACAAAGGCTCAGAAGTGTTTTTTTTTACTTGCTGTAAACTGAAAAAGAATGTGTTTTTTTCAGCAAAAAGGTGGACAGTTCAAGTTTGTTTTAGCGGTTGTGAAAAACTGCAAAGGTGTATATTTCAGCATTAAAATTTTTTTTTTTGTATGTCTTGTAAGACTTATGAAATAGGGGTCATGACTTTCACAATTTTTCATGCAACATAATTACTCAAGTAAACATTACCTGATGGTAAAAAACTCTGGAAAGGTCACACTTTTGAATGAATCATAGCATGAGACATGACTTATGCAGGATGGCACAGTGGCACAGTGGTTAGCACGGTTTCCTCACAGCAGGAAGGTCCTGGTTTGACTCCAGGCTATGTGGAGTTTGTATGTTCTCCCTGGATGCTGTGGCTACCTCCCAAATCATAAAGACGTGCACTATATTGCCAAAAGTATTTGCTCGTCTGCCTTCACATACGTATGATCTGCCATTCTTAATCCATTAGGTTTAATATGATGTCAGCCTTTGCAGCTATAACAGCTTCAACTCTCCTTGGAAGGGTTTCCACGAGGTTTATGGGAATTTTTGACCATTCTTCCAGAAGCACATTTGTGAGGTCAGACACTGATGTTAGAGAGAAGGCCTGGCTCACAGTCTCTGCTCTAATTCATCCCAAAGGTGCTCTTTAGGGTTGAAGTCAGGTCTGTGCAGGCCAGTCAAGTTCTTCCACACCAAACTCACTCATCCATGTTATGGTCCTTGCTTTGTGCACTGGTGTGCAGTCAAGTTGGAACAGGAAGGGGCCATCCCTAAACTGTTCCCACAAAGTTGGGAGCATGAAACTGTCCATAATGTTTTCCTACGCTGAAGCATTAAGAGTTCCTTTTATTGGAACTAAGGGGCCAGAAAGTTGGTGACCTCTGTGCACTATGCCCCTCAGCTTCCGGTGACCCCCCTCTCAGTGATTTTACATGGCCTACTACTTCACGGCTGAGTTGCCACTTGCTTCGACTTCATTATAATGCCACTAACAGTGACGAAATTTCATGACTGGACTTGTTGCACAGGTGGCATCCTATCAAAGTACCACGCTGGAATTTACTGAGCTCCTGAGAGCGACCCATTCTTTCACAAATGTTTGTAGAAGCAGTCTGCATGTCTAGGTGCTTGGTTTATACACCTGTGGCCATGGAAGTGATTGGAACACCTGAGTTCAATGATTTGGATGGATGGGTAAATACTTTTGGCAATCAAGTGTACACATTATGTTAATTGGTCATTCTAAACTGGCCGTAGTTGTGGTTGTGAGAGTGAATAGCTGTTTATCTCTGTGTTATCCCTGCACCAGACTGACAACCTGTCCAAGGATGTACCCCACCTCTCGCCCTATGAGGGCTGGGATAGAATAACAGTGAAATCATGGGCCACAAAAGACTAAAACAAGGCTGAAAAACACTAAAATGCTCGTAAGAGCTGACAGGAACTGAGCAGTGTCAGGAGTAAAATAGTTCATGCAGATGACTTTACCACTTGTTCCACTGACTCGTGCATTTTCCAAATATTCTCTCTCTTTTGGGATTGTTTTAGAAACACAAGTCAAACCTTCTAACCCCGGCACGTCGCTGCGGACGCTTGATGGAAAGCTGCTCTTTGCACATGCCATGCTGTGACCCCTGCGCCTCCTGCCGCTGTCGGCTCTTCAACACCATCTGTCACTGCTGGAGGATGAACCCCCTCTGCTTAAAGAGGACCTAGATGGAGCACACACATGCACGCACACACAAATGCATCGCAGCACCTGAACATATACTGCAACAGACAAACAGGCACAGAGGTATTCACGTCGGCTCTGTGGGTGATCAGAGAGATGATCAGTAAATTTCAAAATCAAATCAAATCATTTGGATAATCATGAGAGAGTGAGGTTGAAGTTTAAAAAAGCTTTCAGTTATCTCTGGCTTTCAAAATAATTTTGTTTATTAAAGAATGAAGCCATGTGGTCGAGACTTCTTCTGTGCCAATATTAGCACAATATTAAAATGCCCTATGTATGCATACCAAGGGATGGGTGACATGTACTTTTTCATGTATGTAGACAATCACATGTTAATTGTATTTCCTGCATTATTGCTGCTTTTGAATATCTTGCTGCTCTGCCAGATTAATCACATGGGGACCTCAGTGAGGGGATTTAAACTGGAACATGAATTTGTTGTTAATGTGGATGAAATGCCATTTACTTAAGTGATGCCTTGAAAATCAGATAAATATATTTGGATCCCCACAGTGAAGTTCCCTTGTGGATTTAGGAGTTTATATTTTTGCTATTGAATAAACATGCCGTAAGCCCATATTCTCCTTGTATTTTTCCATCTGGAACATCCTAAAAAAATACTTACTCAAATAAAAATGATTACTTACATAAATGCTGATTTTAGAGGATTCCTTTTAATTTAATAAATGGATTTCAAAAAATAGAAATAAAAAGTTAATGTTGGCTGGCCGCTCTCTTGTAGATAAGCTGTGACTAAACCTGCATTTTTTCCAGGCCAATTATGTGAAGATAATAAATATTAAGCCTTCTTTTAGAGGGTCAAGTGAGTATCCTGGGGAGACACACATAGACACGAATTCCAAAGTAAAGCAGTTATAAATCCTACCCAGGAAATGTGTGGTCCACAAAACGTATTATCTCGTCTGGAACACTGTCTGCTCCTGCTTTGAGAAATGCCAAATGGAGCTCCATCGAGTGCCATTTATCAGCAGCTGTTTTGCTATGAATGACAATCAGCTTCATGAAGATCATTATTCATTCATTATGTTCATAAGCATGAAAGATCCCTAACAGTTAAGCCCTGTGTCCATTACAAAGTAACCCAAGAACTGAACAACTGTAGTGCATTTTATCTTATCTCAGCTCATCTTACATAAGATGAAGCAATGAAATCAATGACAGCTTAGAACAAACAATAAATGGTTGTGTGAGGCATAAATCTGTCTGCAAGAGATTATAAATGACAAATATTGTCTACTTCCTACATGCAGTAAACCACCTTATTGGTTTCCCACTGTCTGCTTTGGGCCAGATTCACACTGACACACACACACACACGCACGCACACACACGCACGCACGCACGCACACATGATTAACTAAAACTGTACTTTAAAGCTCAAAAAGTATTTGGTGACCCTGAAAATTCCAGATTTTTATTCAAACCTTATTAGCTACTTTATTAGGTGCACCCGTTTCACTACATGTTAACAGAAACATGTCACAAAGCTCAGATAATTTCAAAATGGTTTCTTGAACATGACAATGGGCCACATTTACCTCAATGTAAAAGGATGATGTTATGAAATAGAAGCCTGCACTGCTGAGGCAAAAAAAAGTCTTTCTTTTTTTTAGATTTAGTGTTTTGGAATACCACTAAATAATGACAGCATTTGGTGGTAGTACTAGTAGTATTGAGGGTGGTAGCAGTTGCAGGATTCGGTTTAAAAATGTGCTTTTATATTTTCTGAAACAGCCAGACCTTCACAATTTGTCCATACTCATGGTCTGAGGCACTGACAAGCCAATTCAGGCACAGAAATATATTTTTTGTCCATGAAGCATTAATGCGCATGATCTTTACATACAGTACAGTGTGTATTTTGACCAGATTTAAAAAACAGAAGAGCAGTGGAGCTGACTTTCTAGCAGGGTTTTTTTTTTTTTAGCTTCATACTTTCCCCCTTGCACTGTGTGAAACAGACCAAAACAACATCAGGTTCTTTATTTTATTTAATTTTTAAAATTCCTGTTACACACTCGTCTGGGGTGTAGTGTGGGCGAATAACATGAATAGTGCGACTGAATGTACTCAAGAGCAGGAACTGAGACAGCTAACCCTTTTAGCTATGGAATTTCTTGCTGTCAAAGAGGAAGGGAAAATAAGTGCATGAATGTTAGTCAGAGAGGGAATAATGCAGAAGTTACTGTATAAAAAGAAAAACCCAGCCAAAATCACAGTTTGGAGTCATGGCACTGTGTGAGGAGCTCAGCTTTAACGTGGATCATGGTTACCTGGAGGGTCTGGTTCGAGGAATGAAAGCTGGGATTCTGGCTCAGACTGATTATCATAATCTGGCTCAGTGTGACACACTTGAAGGTAAGACTATTGTATCACACATGTAATGTATCGTGTGTAATGATATCATGTGTAAAATCAGCACTTTAAAAATTTTTTAGTAGGGAGCAGATAGAGCTCACCCCAGGGATGTACCTGTTTTCATCATCTGGATCTCATTTATAAAGGAGATTATATGAGTTTTTAAACCAGTGACATGCTGGCTTTTGGTACAGCTTATTTTTCGGACCCCCCCCCCCCCACTCAACAGCATCATGTGAGTATATCATCACTGTAGCAAGAGGAAAAAGAGACTTTCAGAATGTTTTATATTTGAAATCATCATAAGCTGTTCATCAAAAGTCAGAAATATGCAGCCTCATGTGAATATGTATGCATACGTGATTCACCTTTTAGTGCTTCTTTGAAATTGCAAAGTGACAGGAAGCCCGCTTTCAGAGCAATGTGGCGTGTAAACATTTTACTTTGCCTTTTCTCTGCTCAGATATGAAGCTGCACCTTCAGAGTACAGACTACGGTAAGCTGCTGTCCTCTTCTGAGGGGGATCTGACTGTGTCTCTGCTGGACAACAAGCTGAGGGAGAATCTGGTGACTGAATTCAGCTGCCTGCGCTCCAATGCCCTGCCACCTCTCTCTACCTTCCTTGACTATATAAGGTATCCCTCGTCACCATTTGTGATTTATTAATAGCCGGTGCGTTACAGGATGAGCGTATATGCTTCAATAGCATCCCAGACGTCAGGCACTTCTTCATAGATTAAGCTTGTCATGGTGATGCTGAGATTTTTGCTTGTGGCTGAAGCGGAGGGTGTTTACCCAGACAGTCAACACCTTGTGTGAAACATAGACAATTCAATGTGTTCTCTGTGTTGCCATAGTTACAGCTACATGATCGACAATGTGGTGATGCTGATCACGGGGGCCCTGAAGAAGAAAGATGTGTCAGAGCTGCTCCCACGGTGTCACCCACTGGGAGCGTTTGACCAAATGGCAGCTGTGGGCATTGCCCGCACTCCAGCTGAACTGTACTCAGCCATCCTGGTAGACACACCACTAGGTACTCTGTTCATTTTTTTAAATCCCAATAATGACAAGCATGTATTTATATTATTAATATTTTTATACTTTCATTCAGAGTGAGAGGCCACCACCAACTTTAAATACTAATGGGAGTTTTTAAGTTTTCTTCATATTTAAGGTCTACCATATAACAACTACTTACAGCATAATGTGTTGTTTTATTCCTGCCACAGCTCAGTTTTTCCAGGATGCTGTGTCGGAGTCCAACCTGGATGAAATGGAGGCTGAGATCCTGAGAAACAAACTGTATAAGGTGAGCAGAGCATGACATAAGGTGGCATGACTAACCTAACTCAGCCTTTACACCTGTGTTAGAGTATTTGTGCATGTGCTCATATAAATTCTCTACTGCAGTTTTTATTACTGTGATAAACATGTTTAACAGCTGCACTTAAATTTTATAATGGTGTCTGAACGTTGCCACCTTCAGATCTGTTTTTCATGAAATTTGTGCTGATCTTCGTGCTTTTGTTCTACCGCAAAGGCATACTTGCAGTCTTTCCACTCTTTCTGCAAGAGCATAGGCGGCGTCACAAAGGATGTAATGTGCCCTGTCCTGGAGGTACTCGCACTTTTCCTGCTGCATGATGGTCGATTAACGGCAGTTTTACAAACTACTCATGTTCTTTGATGTGTGCCGCAGTTTGAGGCAGACAGGCGTGCCTTCATCATCACAGTGAACTCCTTTGGGACGGATCTCACTAGTGCAGACCGGAGTGCCCTGTATCCATCTTGTGGCAAACTTTACCCAGGAGGACTGCAACTCCTGGCCCAGGCAGAGGACCATGAACAGGTCAAAGCTGTGGCCGACTGTTACCCAGTGAGTCTGACTTCATTTCTTTAAAACTGCAGCAAAGTTGTTATTGCACATAATTTAAGTCAGACATGTGGTCAGCTTAAACCCAAACATCCCTTCAGGACTATAAAATGATTTTTGATGACCCCGAGCCAGGATCAGATTGTAAGACTCTTGAGGACAGATTCTTCGAACAAGAGGTAATCCCACTTTTGTGTGTTTGTCAATATAACCGTCTCACAGTTTTTCTGTCAGAGATTTCTTTTCCAAATTGTAAAAATATTTGAACGATACTGACCATTTTGCAGTCCTGACAGCCAAATCTGCGTATCTGATATAGTCGCCAACCACTTTATTAGGTACACATTGGTAACATTGGGTTGGACCCCTTTTGGCTTCAGAACCGCTATAATTCTAATTGGCATGGAGTCAGCAAAGCACTGGAAACTTTCTTCAGAGATTTTGCTCCACATTGGAATGACGACATCACATAGTTGCTGCAGATTTGTCAGCTCCACATCCATGAAAGTGAATCTCCTATTCTACCACATCCCAAAGGTGCTCTGTTGGATTCAGATCTGGTGACTATGGAGGCCATTTGAATACAGTGAACTCATTGTAATGTCCAAGAAACCAGTATGAGATGATTTGAGCTTTGTGGCATGCTGTGTTATCCTGCTGGAAGCAGCCAACAGAAGATGAGCACATTGTGGTCATAAAGGGATGAACATGATCAGCAGCAATACTTAGGCAGGCTGTGGTGTTTAAACAAAGCTCAGTTGGTACGAAGGGACCCAAAGTATGTCAAAAAAATATCCCCCACACATTACACCACCACCATATTCACCCCTTATGAATGGAGGATGGATCCATGCTTTTTTTGTTGGGGAAATTCTGATCATATCTGAAGGTCACATCAGAAATCAAGACTCATCAGATCAGGGAACGTTTTCCCAGTCTTCTATTGTCCAATTCTGGTGAGCTTGTGTGAATTGTAGCCCGTTTCCTGTTCTTAGGTAGCAAGAGTGGCACCCGGTGTGGTCTTCTACTGATGTATAAGGTGGTCTTTTGTACACTTCGGTTGCAACTTGGTTATTTGTTACTGTTGCCTTCCTTTTAGCTTAAAGCAGTCTGTCCCCTCTGAAATCTTACATCAACAAGGCACTTCCCCCTAGAGAACCGTCAGTCGCTGGTTATTTTCTTTGGTTTCAAATCGCTCTCTGCAAAGCCCAGAAGTGGTTGTGTCACATTCAAAGTCACATAAATCACCTTTCTTCTCCATTCTGATGCTCTGTTTGAACTTCAGCAGCTCATCCCGACCACGTCTACATGCCTAAACGTGTTAAGCCGCTGCCATGTGATTGGCTGATTAGATATTTCTGTTAATGAACAGTTGAACAATTATACCTAAAAAAGTGGTTGGTGAATGTATATTTTAAAAGCACGAGTGATTCATTTCATCTATTTTTACTTTACATTACATCAAATGTAAATATATTTTTTAAAGTTAACCTTGAGGGCGGATTCTTACATCTTAGATGTCTGTGGTTTTTGCAGGTGAAGCTGAACATACTCGCTTTCCTGCAGCAGTTCCACTTTGGAGTTTTTTACTCTTACATCAAACTTAAGGAGCAGGAGAGTCGGAACATTGTGTGGATTGCTGAATGTGTTACACAAAGGCAGAAGTCAAAGATACACAACTACATACCCATCTTCTAGAGAACAAATTAACTAAGCAACAAGGAGAAACGTGTATTTCACATACATGATAAACACACGATATCTGCATGTCTAAATAAGTATGCTTCAGTGAGGATTAGTAAATATGATGGATTAAAACTACTCTTCAGCATCATCACTGCTTATACTACAAACCACAGAAAACATGGTATATGAGCCTTAGTATTACACTGTTAGCACAATTTTGTTCAGGTGTATTGAGTGTTAATCCTGATTGCATATACCTAAAAATTAATGAAATTATATATAATTTTTCAGACTTTGTGTTTGTCATTGTCCTGGTCACATAAGCAAAGCTTGAAAAGAAAAATATATAATAAAAAGCAACTTTCAGCTTCTCCCTTTTTACATGAGGTCACCACAAATATTAAAAAAAATGTTTTTATTACATTGTTTTATTCATAATCTACATGCTACAGTGAATGTGTTTATATTCACATTAATAGAATAATATCTGCATGTCTAAACAGGACAAAAGTTGTACATTACCGGAGGTATACGAATGTGTTGCTAAACAGTGGAGTACAAAATGAAAGTATAAAGGTAATGGGGTGCAAACAGTGGTATACAAGAATAAATCTGTCCATTATAGCAGCTTACAGAGGTCAAAAATTGCCCATTGTTGCTCTTCATTAGTTTGTCCTTCCTTCATACTTTCACTAAAAAAACACAGACACACAAAAAACATATTAAAACCATAAAATATACTTTTTAAATTTCTGAATTAAAAGCCACACATACATAGTACAAGATTAATCGTGCATGTCTTGTGTAAATGGTCTAACTCACTGCACTGAATGGGGACCTCAAGGGGCACATAGTTTTCCTGGCAGAGGTAAACGAAAGCAAATGCTAATCTGCAGGGTGCTCTGGATGAGCTGAATTTACACACCGACAAGAACTGTACGGGATCCACCTGACGACACAAACACAGGTTTTGTGAGAACAACACACACGATCAACCAAAAAAAGAAGAAGAAAAAAAAACCAATGTGATGGAGAAAACAGAGATTTTCAGGTTTAGGTCATCTGTTTTCACTTCTGTGCATGGCCAGAATTTTGTTTTGCACCAAACTTAGATGGGATTTTAATGCAATTTCCCTGCCCGTTTCAAGCTCTTTCGGCTGAGAAACCACCAACATATGCCAGCTGTGTTTTTCTACTTACCACCCTGAAACAAGAGCTGAGTGGAGAATCAGCAGAAGAGAACAGAAAGTCACAGTTTGCTGGACTCGCGGCTGCTTTTGAAAAATTCTCTGTTGTCCCTGAAGGTTTGAGACATGTTGGTTTCATCTGAAGACACAAAGAAATGGTCAGTGCAGGTGAACACTGGGCACTTCAAGCAAGACAACTGTGCAAACATTTATAGACACAAGATTTTTGGCTGAGGCCTTTCTGTGTGGAGTTTGCATGTTCTCCATGTGTCTGCGTGGGTTTTCTTTGGGTATCAAGGTGTCCTCCCACAGTCCAAAGACATGCAGTTAGTGGGGTTAGGTTAACTAGAGATTCTAAACTGCCCATCGGTGTGAATGTGCGTGTGTGTCTGTCTCTCTCTGTTATGCCTACGACTGGCTGGCGACCTGAATTCATGTTCCCCATTATCATGTATCATTTTTTGAACACTCACTAAATGTTTGGATGATGAAACTAATGGCTGTAGTTTTGGGGGGGAAAAAAGTTTGAGGCCTCCTTTGTTGAATACAGTCATAATAAAAAGAAAGTAGACCATTTTCCACTTGGAAGATTCTACGTATCAGGACATAATAAAAATTATTTGGTCTTTAGCAGAACTTAAAATTAGGTAAAAACAACCTCAGATGAACAACAAAGGATGGCGTATTATACTGTGTCATTATTTATTTAACAAAATTAAGCCAAAAATAAAAATGCAAAAACAGTATGTAAAAACTAAATACAGCCTTACTGCTTGCATAGGAGTTAACAGGGTAAGTAGCAGCCAGGTGGTGCTAATAAAATGCACTTAATGAACTGATCATCAGCAAGTGTGAGTGCCTCTGCGAAAGCAGAAGTTCTGGCAGTTTGCAGGTCTGGAGAATTCAACTGTGTGCTAACACAATGCCACAATCTTCACAACTGCGCGACCCAAGAAATTCACCCCAAGGTCAGACCGTGCAATGCTCAGAGAAACAATACAGTACAATTACAAAAAGACTAAAAATGTATAGCTTGGTTGGAATGGCTGGCAGGAAAACAATGCACCCCGGCTTAAGTTTGCAAAGTTGCATCAGAACAAACCACGAGCCTTCTGGAACAATGTCCTTTGGAGAGGTTTATTCATAATGCACAGCAGCACGTTTGGAGAAAACCAAACAGCATTTCAGCACAAACACCTCATAGCAACTGTCAGCACAGTGGTAGAGGGGATGATGATTTGGGCTTATTTTGCAGCCACAGGACCTGGGCACCTTGCAGTCATTGAATCAACCACAAACTCCTCTGTATACTAAAGTATTGTAGAGTCAAATGTGAGGCCCTCTGTCTGACTGATAAAGATCAAGCTGGGTCATCAACAGGACAATGATCCCAGGAACAGAACAGAATGAATCAGTGTGCTGCAGTCCAGACCTCAACCTGGTTGAAATGCTGTGGCGGGACCTTAAAAGAGCTTCAATGAATTGAAGCAATGTTGCAAAGAAGAGTGTGAGAGACTCAAAGTCATACAGCAGAAAATAAGGTGGTGGTATCCATAATTTTTCTGCATTTTGGCTTAATTTCTGTTAAATAAATGATGATGCGGTGTAGTATGTCATGTCCTGTTGTTCATCTGTGGTTGTATTTAAATCATTTTAAGACTTGCTGAGGACCTGGTGATTTTTGTAATGTCCTGATACGTAAAATACTTTCTTTTTACCATGACTATATGTTGTTCTGCACTAATGGGGCCATTATCCATGAGAAAGTACCCATTCCATGTGATCAAATGCAACCCCATACTATAATGGATCATGTTGCAAAATCGATGGTGTTAACTGTGTACTGATCACAAGCCGTTCTTCAGTCTTGAGTAAAAGCTGTCTGATCTCTCCCCAAAAAAGTGATTTTTATTGGTTAGACCAGGGAACAGCTTTCCACACTTCATCACAGCCCATCTTAAATGGGCCCGAGCCCAGAATATTGCTGTGCCTGGTTAAGTTTCAGAACCTTGTTTTTTTTTTTTCTTTACATAGCAGGGTTTTAACTTACAGTACAGTATGGTTTTTGT
>VUQK01003218.1:3517-15101 GCA_015106715.1 Bujurquina vittata | reverse complement strand
AAACAAAAACTAAGCATGAAACCAAAAATAAAAACTAATAAAAACGAGCAAAACCACTCTGAAAACTAATTAAAACTAACTGAATTAGAGAAAAAAAAAGTAAAAACTAACTAAAACTAAACTATAATGTAAAATCCAAAACTATTATAACCCTGCCGCACACGAGGGTTGGAGCCATTTGTGTTTGCCCTGGCTGCAGCACTTTGGCAGCCGCTTGGATTAGCTCATTCCTTGGGTGTGAAGACCATTCGGTTTCAACATTTTTTGGACATCCATATTTCTCCATTTGCTGGCAGCTGACAAGCATGTTACAGCTAGTCAACCTCATCCTTGTCTTCAGACTACAAATTGACGGTGCTGCACCTACTGTATTCATCATCTTCTAAACCTTTTCTTTCTTCTAAAACCACCGAGGCTCTTTTAGCAGAAACTCTTTTCACCCACGTGATCGATTAAGGAGCTACAAAGACAAAGCTATTTATTCATTGTGTCCCACTCCTGATTTGCAGCTGGGATAGAGCGTGAGAAAATGTAGAGTAGTTCCAAGTGGACCCAAAGACCACATGTGTAATATAAATGTGTGTGGGGGTGGGGTGGGGATGGAGCAGGGGGTTACGGTGTGAAGTCATCAAATGTGTTATTTGTTATGTTCTTCACAGAAAATGAGTCAAAGGCAAAGAATCTGAGGTTGAAATAATGCTAAATAAATATGTTTTATGTTGACGTGCAGTGCCCTTTTTACCCACACCTCCTATAAGTTTTGACTGATCTAACTCCTGCTTTTGTTAATCTCAGCACCCTGCACTGTAAAAAATTACTATACAGTCCATAATTCAGCATTTTTTCTTATGCAAGTGCCACAAAATGTGTTTTTAGTTCAAACCATTATTCCATTCTTTAAAACTATTGTGGTGTAGTTATTTTGTCTCGGGCTGTTGTGGATGTGTCATGTTTCCCAGTGTTTGCATTTAGTTTTCAGTGGGCCACCATGACCAAGACTCCTGCAGCTATTAGTCTGGCATCTTCATGTTCAGGGTAGCTGTTAAGATGTTAAATATAGCAGTATTCAGACGTGAAATTGAATTCAGGAGACACTGATGTGGATGTGCAGTTAGATTTTACAGTAATGATAAAATATCAGTATGTCAAGCAAACAGTAGAGAATATTCTACTGTAAATCTTATATTCGTTACACAACAGTACTGTAAATGGGTCAGTGTCAGATTACAGTAGGTACACTGTAAACTAACGAGCTGTAAACCCTTTAAATGTTTGAATGACAATGAATATGGACAACAACATAAAAAATAGCTTCTGTTTCTTTAAAGACTATTTTTTTGAAATTGGATGAAAGAATTATGTACAGTATGGTGTGTGTGTATATATATATATATGTGTGTGTGTGTGTGTGTGTGTGTGTGTTTTCTGTCTGGTTCTTGCCTTCGCCAGTGCTTCTCTTTGTGTAACATTGTTGTGTGTATGTGTTTCTAACATGTGTATTTGTTAGTTACTTCCTGTCTTATTTTGGTAGTCATAAGTCTGCTGTATCTTTCTTTTAGTTTTACTTTCCTTGTGTCATTATCCTTATTAGTTTCAGCTGTGTTGTTACTTTCCTTGATTACCACGTGTCTTTCAGTGAATTTGGTTTGTCATCCTGCAGCTCAGACACCTAATTGAGTTTAAAGGGGACATATCATGCAAAATCCACTTTTTTAGCCCTTAAATACATTTTTTTAAGGCTATAGGAGAAGGTTTGTTCTGCCAGCCCTGTCAGTTAAATCCTCATGTAAAACATTCAAAACGAGATCTGGGAAAAGACTGAAGAAGATGAAATAAACCAGCCTGGGAGCAGTGACGAGTTAAGTTTGAGGTTCTGGGACTCATGAACTACAAATGGAGAAATTTTTCAAAAGTGGGCCTTCCAAAAATCCTCTAAGCACAGAACAGCATCGAGGAATTCACAAAAGATCCAAGAAAAAAAAATCAGAACAGCAGACCTTGCACACCTCAATAAACACGAGTGCTCACAACACCTCAACCCTTTGCTTCAGTGCGGTTATCACTAAAAACCGGCTGTGTTTATTCACATGCATTAGAAGCTTGAATACTTTTTTGTCATGAATCTGTCAGACTCCTCTGTAATTGAGGAGTAATTGTAATCCTGAGTAATTGAAATGATGCCTTACGAGTGAAGGGGCTGTCCATGATCCTCCTCTTGAGACGATAAAGTTCAGCAGTGGGTCTGACAGAGGTGAGGGTCTGCAGAGGTCTCAAGATCCATTCCTCCAGAAGGATCTCCATCAGCCCAGCTTTGGCCATCCTGGACGACGACAGCTGCGGCAGCGGTGCTGACACAATCATTGAACATTTGCTGGAAGGAAAAAAAAAATCTAACTGGAATACTTAAATGTTTGATGATTTAACTGAACCAGTTAATGCTCAAGTTAAAGCAGGTCCAGCTTCAGGTGCAAACATCTAGTTCACATGATTTTAGAGCATTTCAGTAGCTAAAATTTAGCATGTAGTTTGGACCTGCAATGAATCAAAAAAAACTGTCCAAAATACCGTTTTCAAAAAGCACTTGCGTAGCTATCTGTTCTCTGATATGTGCAGTACCTGGGGGAGAGTTTGTAGACAGAGGCAAGCCGTTTCCTGACTCCAGACAGAGCCATCGCCAGCCTGGTCTCAATCCAGTGGTAGGTATGCTGGCCTGCCTGATTGACAACACAGAAAATCAGCCATCACATTTTGTCTGAACTGCCAAAACACTAAATCCCATTCTCTAAGCCAAGAGTTCAGCATCCTGAACCCATTTATCAGTTCAAATGACACTTTTGGCAAAACCAATTTCTTCTAGTCAGACACAAGCTGAAGAGCTGATTTAGCTATTTGCTAAACTATAAACACGTTCTCACGCACTAAAACGTATTTTGAATGGCAATGCACTCGGGATGAATAACGCTAACCACAGGTGGCACAAGTTCAACACAGCTACAGCACAGATGTCATTCCTAACATTTGCTGCAGCAGGGGTGAAGTGAAGGTTGAAACAAACAATGGAAAAAAATCTGAAAGGCACAGGAGGAAGAGCGCTTGTAAGAGATTGTGAAATTTGACCGACTGCCGTGTACTGTAACACATATTTGTTTATGCCATGACAACCCAGGTCGCAAAAAAAAAGAGAAGAAAAAAAAATCCTCCAATAGTAAACATTTATGTTTTACATGCAACTCTTATGTCTTATACTATTATGTAAATCATTCAAGCCTTTCTCATTTTTATGCAACACAATTAGAAATAGGAGGTATGAATCAAATAAACTATATGTAGTAAGATAGCAATGTGATAGGGGCCAGCTTAACACAAACAAATTTAATAAACAAGTTTTCTTTTCCATTTGGGAAACATACAGATGTTTTAGTACATCGGGTATTTACAGATGTTTTAGTGTATCTCTGCCAATCTGAATGACTGCCTGCTGTTTTTACTACATGCTGTTTTTACTACATACTGGTACATGTTCTTTTTTACATTTCACATTTTTAGCATCACATTTTTCCTTTACTGACCACCGTTATGTTCATGTTTCTGGACAATTGCAAGTTTTTTTGTAAGTTAATTTTACACCAGACAATCAAGATGTCAGAGAAGTGCAGACTCCCATTCAGGATTTTTAACTAAAGTGTTGCATTAACTGCACATTTTATACATTGTCCCCTATTTTTAGAGGCTCGCATGTTATTGGACAGTTCACTGACAAACAGTTTCATTGTCAGGTGAGGCCTGTTCCCTTATTATTCCATGAGAAAGTAAGTGGATAAAGTATCTGGAGTTGATTCCAAGTGAGGGCAGCACAGTGGTGCACTGTCGCCTCACAGCAAGAAGCACCTGGTTTGAATCCACCGACTGACTGCAGCCTTTCTGTGGAGCTTGCATGTTATTCCTGTGCTTGTGTGAGTCCTCTCCCAGTACTCCGGCTTCCTCCCACAGCTCAAACACATCCATGTTAATTGGTAATTCTAAGCTAGCTGTAGGCATGAATGACTGTCTTTCTCTCCTTGTTAGCCCTGCATCAGACTGGCAATCTGTGCAGGGTGCACTCTATCTCTCACCCTCTGACAGGCTCTGGCGCCACCATGACCCTGAATTGGATCATAGGAAAAAAGATAGATGGTTCACTGGAACCGTCAACATTAGGCTCAAAGAGCTCAAACTGAGATCATCATTACACTGAAAACTCCAAATAAACCTGTCGGAAAGATGATAAAAACTGTAGAAGTCCACAATCTACAGTCTGGTACAGAATACACTGGACAACTGAAGAGCACCAAATAGCTTGAGAGACCACAGAAGACAGCTAAAGTGGATAATTGCAGAATTATTTCCTTGGCTCAAAAAATCCTTTACAGCAGGTCAAGAACACTTTGACTTTGACAATGATACATCAGCTTCCTTCAGACACCCTCATGGATGCAGCAGCTCTTTTGCATACTCAAGAACAGCAAAATCAGATTAGGCTTTGCCAGAAAACATCCAAAAGAGCCTGCACCGTTTGGGAAAAAAATTCCTTGGACAGATGAAACCAAGATTAATTTGTACCAGAATGATGGGAAGGCAAAAGAACGGGAGGAGAGAAACAGCTCATGATCTGAAGCATATGGATAGCCACATACAGCCACAGCCAGTGGAAGCAGGACACTGGTGTGTATTGATGATGTGACTGCTGACAGAAGCAGCAGGATGAAGTGTACAGGGCTCAGATTCAAACAAATGCTGCAAAACCGATTAAATGTAGCTTCACAGCGTAAATGCAAACATTGTAACCCAAGAGATTCTCAAGTCAAAGAAATCTGATATTCTTCAATGGCCAAGACAGTCACCTGATCTCAATCCAGCAATGTAAACCTTTCAGTTATTAAACACAAATTGAAAGCAGAGAGACCCTGAAAGAAGCAGCAACTGCCGTAAAGGCCGGGCAGAGCATCGCAAGGGAGAAAATACAGCATTTGGAGAGCTTCGTGAATTCTAGGTTTCAGTCATTGAATGCAAATGATTTTAATTTTTTTTAAATCTATATATTTAAAATTATGTTTTTTCTCATCAATTTTCAACCTTCAAAAAAGGAAGACTGTGTAATAAAAAAATGGCTGTAATTCCTAAATAGTTGAGATAAGATAAAACTTTAATGATCCCACGACGGCATTTGTGTGTGTTTCGGGTTGAGCAGGTGTTTCTGTCTCTTGTATTTTTTTTTATCTTTTGTCCTTGTGGCACGTCTTAACCTTGATCTCTGTGTTCTCTGCTTCCTGTTTTATGTTGCTATGTTTCCAGTGCTTCGGGTTTAGTTTTGCTTCCTGTGTTTTTCTTAATGTCTCATTACCTGGTGTGTGTTTGTTGCCTTAGTTTCCCTCTGCTCTTCGTCATGTCATCCCCTCATTTGCTTTGTTTTTGTCTGAAGATCTTTAGTTTAGGAGAATCTGCCTAATTCTGCTCCTTGAAGGATTTTGTATGCTGCATGCAAAGCTCAGCAATAAAGCCACTTAAAGTCTGCCAAGTCCTGCATTTTGGGTCCTATCTCTGCCGGCCACAACACTAATGACACTATGAACTTAACTGCACAATCTAATTTGATACCTTGATAAAGTTTTTAGCATATCTGGTTTAGTCAAACCAGGCTGTGGTCTTGTGGATTTTGTGATTGTCATGTCATGTCTCCATGATTGTCTGGTTACGCCTTTTGTAATTCCATTCTGTTTGTCCTATCTCGTCTCCATGTTTTCATCTGGCTGTGTCAAGTTCGTACGTCTTGGTCTCAGTGTTGGCTATGTTTCCTGTTTTTTGCTCGTCTCAGTGTTCAGTTGTGCTTTGTCTCATTAGATTCTGTTCACCCGTTTCTTGTTTTCCCCAGCTGTGTCCTCACTCCCTCTCTATGCTGTTCAGAAACTAATAATAATGCATGTTTATTATAAAACAGCACATTGAAAAAGACACCAGAGTTTGGTTTCTCACCACATCTAGGGCGATGCTGAGTGTGGTGATACCCGCCTGTGACAGCGGCCTCAGCTGAGGATTCTCCAGCAGAGCAGAAAGGATTTCCACCAGCCTGTCAGTCCACAACAAAACAGCCTCCCTCCACATCGCCTCCAGCCTCTGGCCCTTCACATCCTGATACACACCCGCTAGAGTGGCAAGGGGCCCTGAGGACAGAAGGTACAACAAAAGATGGAGTAAGAGGTTTTCACAGCTTCACATGGGTCTCTTTCATGCTCCAGGACTCCTCAAAGGAAGCGAGGGGCCACAAAAACATTTCTATGATGACGCAAGCAGATAAATCTGATAAATGCAATGAGAGGCAGAAGACATGTTTTTATGCTTCAGATAAATAAGTTAAGGAGGAGAGGATTAGTTTATGGTTTGGAGTTCCTTAAGGAAATTTAATTTTCACAGCAATCACTCAAAAACTAAAGGGCACGTCTTTATTTACCATAACTAAATTAATCATGTGCACACAATACTACACAATACAATCCATTATTCCTAAAGCTCTGGTAAGCCTTTTCATTTTTGCTCTCACTCCTCAGTTCCTGCTGTCCCTGCAGTGAGGCGTGCTGCAGCAGATTCAGAAAGCGTGGCAGGCTGTCAGTCAAGAAGTGACGCACGGGGCTGCTCTGCCACAGAGCCAGCATGCCTCTTTCTTTCTTCCCCAGCAGAGCTTCAGCTCGCTGTGAAACATGGAGAGGTAGAGCACTCAACTCCTGGAGCAGCTGACTGTCTCTGGACTGGGGGGGGAGAGAAAAGGCACTGCAGTTAAATCTGTGAAAGATCCTGTTATTGCATTATTCTAATTTGTCTGTGGTTACCTGTCTTCTAAAATCTATGAGTAAACGCTGTAATGTCTTGATTCTCTCCATAAGTTTATGCTGTATCTGCGAGCTCAGATAGTCAAACCGTTCCTGTGAAACACATGAAAACAGCCACTTTAAAAGAGTCATTCTAATGAAAGCAAACACTGCTACGCTTTTATGTCATTAGCGATACCTCTGCTGCAGACAGACTCTCCAAACAGCCTCTTGCTCTCAGCATTAGCCTCTGATTGGCTGTTCCCAGAAACACGCTGCCCAGAGTTTCAGATGTGCCGCTGCCACTTCTTTTCTGCAAATCCAGTGTCAAACTGTGGTTTACTCCCACACATGCTGCTACAGTGAGATCCTCCCTCAGGCCTGGACCTGCACAGTAACAGACACATCTCTTGTAATTGTAGGTTTGATATTTGTGGCATTAATGTCAGGTTCTGCATTTACCATTTGTGTGACCTGCTGTAGTCTGCAGACATCGTCCCTCGAAGGTACCGTTCAGCCAGATCTTCTCTCTGCCGTCCAGTGTGGCCTGCACCTGCAGACCTGACCTATGGGTCTGAGACAGGGCCCTGCCCTTCACCTCCAGGCTGTAATTACCCATCCTAGACTTCAAAGTTGAAGGCACATGTCTGTACTTTTAGAATTATTATGACCCCCACTGCTAAAGAAGCATTATTGTGGTTTGTTGAGGGCTTATGTAAGTCAGGTGTGTCAGTATGTCTCAGTCACTTCCTGGACACTTGGTAGGAACCAGCAAGAAGTGACTGTATTTGTCCCACAGTCTGAGACAAAACCCACAGAACTAACAGACATCTTGTCATTTTTATATTTTAGCACTTGAAATAAAACATTTTGTTTAGTGAAAGTATTAGTAGGTGAATTTGTCCATTAATAAAGAGCCAGGCTAGCTATAAGCTAGGCTTATAGCATTGCTGTAAAAGCACATTTCCCAAAATGTTAAATATCAAGAGTGGGTGTAAAGGTACTGCAGGTAAATCCTGCAGCTTTGTTGAAATTAGAAATTCCTATAAAATGATCAAGATGAAATATTTAAATGAAAAATAGCAAAACAAACAAGCAAGCAAAGAAAAAAAAACACTGGTTTTAAGTTACTTTTTAAGCTAGTTATTTTTCATTTACCTGACCGGTGATTCTGCATATACTCATTAGCAGTGACTGTGAGGCATTAACAAGCAAATCAATAAAAACAACTATAACAAACATGATCCCCAATCATATCCTGACATTTACCATATTTACCATAATCCAGTGGTTCTCAAAGTGTGACGCATAGAGCCACTGCAGGTTGGATGTGGAAAACCAGGAAAATGTGGAGTAAAATGACAGAAGAACAATTTTCTGACTTTGATTTGACCAAAATTCAAAATGCACCTTTTTTTTTAAAAAAATGTTAATCATTTATTGTTACTGTGGGCTGTGAATGTTCATTTGTTTTTTGAAGTTGGGGATGCCAGAAAAATACCAAGAACCACTGCTTTAATCCAAATACCGAAGATTACATCCACAGACTTTAAATAAAAGATGCCAGGTCTAACAATTAAGAAAGTATGGAAGTGCAGAAAACCTGAATTCCTTCTAATAGCCAGGAGGGGTTGACTGCTGTGATCAAAGGAGTCTAGTTGTGCAGATGTTGGGAAAATAATCCTCAACTTCGTCATCTACGAATTTTATACTTTTAAAATGAATCCCAGTTAATAGTTTCAAGTCTTTACATGAAGTGTATTTTGTAAATAAGTTCCACATTAGTGTGCACAAAGATGAAAAAGCAGGGTTTTAGCAAGTCCCTACTCTGAGCATGCAGTTCACAGTATCTCAGTAAGTTTCAAAGATAAATTTACAGTCGTAGTTGTTTACCTCGGAGAACAGAGACATGTTGGACCCCTGAGAGGTGGAGGAGTTGGTGAGGGCGAGGGTGAAGCTGCAGTTGTACGGACGCCCTGTCACTGCCAGGCGAGACTGAGTGTAAAACATCTCCTCCCCTGAGTTCACTCTGTGGGATCCTGACCATGACAGAGTCTGAGCGAGACAGAGCAAATTAACAAGAGTTTAGGAAAGGAGGATGAGCAAAGAAGAAAACTCAAGGAGTGAAACGAGGAATATATATGGTCCAATTTGATATAAGAAGAGGAAATTTTCACCCAGTAACTTTTGAGAGTATTACCCCACCAAGTCTTATCTTTAACCATATATAATGTCTCCAAATATGAATAGAAAAAGAAAGCACTGAGAAAAAAAAATGTGTGGACTCACGGGGTGTAGGGGACAGATGCCCAACAGCACAGTGTGCTCTAAATGGTCCCTGAGGTTGGTTTGAACTTTGGCTAGTAGTGTATGTGAAGGACAGGGTGCAGGAGAGACTCGATCCAGACCAACGTTAACCTGGAGGCTGTGCATTCCGCGTTGACCTTTCTGGAAACATCAAGAAAACACATAGAGATGTTTTTGTCTTATTTCTCTTTTATCATATAAAGTTAATGTCTTTCAGTAGACAAAACAAAGCACCTGGTACTTCATGCCTTGCTTCAGGCTCCTGCTGTCCCATCTCAATTCTGCATTTTGGGAAAATGAGCTCCCCTCGTGTGCCATTGAGATACATCCTTTAACAGAAGATACAGCCATCTGTGCTCACACGTGCGTGCGCACACACACACGCACACGCATACACACGCACACAAGGATCAGATAACTTTATGCTCCACAAATGTCTTTTCTTTATTCTCTATAAATACAGCCTGACTCGTGAAAGGTTTGCTGAATATTTACAACCTGGTGGGCCGAAAACAGAGCGCATGCCTGCCCCCTGCTGGAATTGGCCTGCCACTGTTTGTTCAGGCTGAGAGAGACGTTGGCAGGGACAGCACCGTCCCATGACAAATGGGCCTGGATGCACATAAACCAAAAACAAGCAAACAAAAAACATTATACCACCTATCATTGTTATAGCTACTATTGATTAATTTATTTATTCATTAGTAGTTTAGGTAAAAAGTCTAAAGGGTAACACAATGAGGGATACATCAGAGTATTTATTTATGTTATGCATGGTAAACATACCAGGTCTAATGTAGTGAACAGAATTGTAACATGTTCAAATTGTATTGCAAATGTAGCATCTCATAGTTGTGTAACCTGCTGTACCTGGTGGCTGCTGTGCTGTTCTCTCTGTGAATGTTGTGACAGCGTGTGCAGCGACAGCCGGCTGAGTGTGGAGGTAAACGGTTGTTTCAGCTCCAGTTTGGTCACATTTGTTTCCTCCAAGCGACTCCACGAGCTGAGGGCACTGACCTTCAGACGACCACACGGAGCAGAAAAGAAATCCAATTTATAAACCTCTGAGTGAGCTCCTTTATAGTCAGAGCATTTCATACCCATTTCCTTTCAGTTTTTGTTTCATTAGATGACTGTAAAAAAGCACAAAAGCTGAGATCACAAAGAAATTAACATGATTTGAATTTCACTTTGTCAGGGTCATGAAACAGTTTGTACAGTCTGACCTGCTCCAGTTGTCCGTGCCTCGTCCAGTCCAGTAAAACACTGTCCAGTCTTGCATGTAACGAACGCTCCAGGGTCACATTCAAACTGGTCAAACGGGGAATGCAGGTGATCTGAACTAATGTCAGGGATGAGAGAAAGACTTCAGCAAAAGGTGGCCAGCCAGAATCTCAGGAACTCAGGTTCATGTTTTATCTTTTTTTTCCTTCAAGTTGTAACATGGCATGAAGGTAAAACAATAATCAAGAATTGCTGTGATACTCAAAATCGGTTTGTTAAACTGTACCTTTGATTGTCTGGTTCCCCATCTCCAGTGCTGGAGGAGCAGAGTACAAACCAGACAAGCTGAACTCCTGGTTGCCCCAAACAGCTGCATGCTGAACCTGGTAGCTCCATTTCTGAGCCTCGTACACCGTCCTCACTGCAACTGTTCTGGGGAGTGGCTTCAGCTAGAGAACGGAAACACATTTAGGATGTGAGTAAATCTTGATGTTGAGGGTGCGAAAAGCAACAACATTCAAACATTGACCCAAAAAGTCACTTGTCTTAAATGAGTCTTATTTTTAATGATTCTCAAGATCAGGTGAATTACATCAGCTGATCATTGTTGCCAGTAAACTCTTGAAGTAAAAATGATGCATAAAGTATACTCACAGTGAAGATTTGAGCTCAGAAATACCTGTGGGTACGAGTGTTTGACCTCTAGAAGTTGCCTGTAGCCGTTCTCTATGGCTGCCAGCTCCCCCAGAGCCCACAGCCTCCTCCTGCCCGACAGCACCTCCATCAAACCCGCCACGGTGGACTCAGACTGGTTCAGCTGGAGGAGGAAAGAGATGGAGACACTTCTTGGGTTCATTTTGCAAATGGATTTAAAAGAATAGCCTAATAACAGCCGTGCATTTGTAATATGACAGGGGATATTGACAGTGATGCACATACTATCTTTTATAGAGTGTCTATTTGAGTTCAAACGAAATTCAACGGGAGTTCCTTTGAGAACAAAAAAACCCACCTGAGAGCGGACATTGAGCTGAGAGGGCAGGTAGATCAACACTGTGGGAATATTCTGGACCACCTTCACCATCAGGTCCTTGCTGGACAAAGAACATCTATTATTTTCACAGTGTGTGTGTGTGTGTGTGTGTGTGTGCGTGTGTGTGTGTGTGTGCGCGTGTGTGTGTGTGCGTGTGTGTGTGTGTGTGTGTGTGTGTGTG
>VUQK01003216.1:8667-23988 GCA_015106715.1 Bujurquina vittata | reverse complement strand
GTGTATGGTTTTTACGCGATTTCTGCAAACTCATTAGTAGAAGGAAAAAGCACTCTCGTTAAATGCATGCTATATATGTGTAACTCTTCTGGATTATATGCAATAATGATCATTATCATTAAGGAATGATTTAGAGTTCTGCATCGGTCCTACGTACATAACTAACACGTACCTCGAGAAATATAACTACATGTACACAAAGACTGATTACTGCCTTGGCTTCAGAGGTGCTTTCTGCTTACATACGTGTGCTCCGTCACTTAATTAACAAGCAGGAGCAGCAGTTAGCATTAGCTTGCTAATTAGCATCAACCCCCCCCCCCCCCTGCAAATAAGTCTTTCTGAATCCTTAAGGACTATGTTATTTGTTCCATCAGATAGATTTCCCAAACTGTGGACAGCCACATATAATATGTTAGAGGATTGGGTTTCAACCGTAATCCAGCTGCAGCCAATATTGTAAGAGGTATTTGTTAGCTGACCCCTCAGATCTCGCGGGAATTAACCCGAGCAATGCCACCTTGGTTTCTTTTGTGAGATTTTGGTGGGATAGTTTCTTAAGAGCATTAAAGACATTATTCCAATATATATCTAGCTTATGAAAAGACCAAAGTATGTGCAAATGAGTCCCGTTTTGCGTATCACATAAATGTGGGTAACGTGGTAATTTGGTAATTTTTACCATGACTTCACATTAAAACCTTCCATTTGAATTCTCTCCATTTTTATGTGCTTCTTTGCATTATTCTTCCCATTTATCTGCTGGTTTTAATGTGTGTAATTCAGCATCCCACTTCCTTTTTTTGTGTAATATAGTGTTTACAGTTTTAGCTAAGAAAATGTAGTATGATTATGATCATACTACTTTATGATTACATTATGGTACTTGTGATTTTCCCACCTCCATTTCCTCTGTAGATTTTCAACATGTACTCTCTTTTTGGTTTACTAAGAAACTTATGAAATGTAAATAGTGGAAGTGTTACTTAGTTTGAATTCTTCATTTAACTGCTCAGAATTTAGTATTTGTTATGAAGTTGGTATAGTTTGACAAGACCATGCTCATCCCATTTTTGAACCCAGCATCAGTGAGCGAGGGGATGAGAACATTTAAATAATTTATACCGGTTAGCACTATTAGTAAAGAAAAAATTAGCTTAATAGGCTCTGTTCCCATCATTAGGATAAGATGATGTACTTCATTTATCTCAAAGTTCAGAAATTCTTTTTCTTACAACGGGTAAAAAAAAAAATTGTAAGGCTCAGATATATTTTGTGGCTCCATACAGATGTTTTTGGTCAAATGGCTGTTTCAGTAGCAAAGGTTGTCTACCTCAGTCTAATCAAATGTTTTTTCTAACGCTTTTTGTATCACCCCAAGAAAACAGGAAGGTAAATTTTAAACCTAAGATTTTCTAGCTTGTAGTAGCAGACCAGACTGCTGCTGCTGTTCTCGTCACTCTACAGACTGAGGCTTGCTGCATACATCTGACTCTCAGGCCTCATTATTTCCTTTGAAGCTCATGAATTTCATGTTGTAGTCTGCAAAGGGTCAGTAGGCCATTGATTCACTAATGCCATAACATGATTTCTCCTTTGGCATTTAAAAACTGACATCCCCCCCCCCCCACACACACACACCCACACCCCATTCAGTCCATGTGTTTCAGAGTCACATTTGGTCACAGACAAAGGGATGAGCCAGGTTAGCTGTATGATCTGCATATAGACAACAGCATGCTCCAACCCCTATAAATACAATAGAGTACAAATTGAAATAGAAAAAAATCCCTTTATTTGTCTCACAATGGGGCAATTTACACAATGGGGAATTAACATTGCCAGCAATGATACACAATAGCAGAAGTTCTCTGATGTTGTGTATATCTCCACCAATATAAACACAACGTGTCCCTGCTGGACGTGAGATTTGTCGCAGTGCGTGAGGTTTTAGTCCTTTCAGTGAAGTCTTGTCACCGTTTGTTGGCACTCCCTCCAAGTATTCTTGGCCTGTTTTTATTTACTGGTGAGACTCTTGTGGTATCTTGTTATCAAGTCCTCTTACAAGATTTTACTCTGCGAGCATAAATCTCTGCGCCCACAGTCATTTTATTCCATCATTCTGATTGTGCTCTCTCTCTCTCTCAAACACACACACACACACACACACCTCATTTTCCTCATGTTCAACCCCCAGCTCCCCACTTGTCCACAGACCCTAGATAATATAGATGTGAGTGAGTCTGGGATGCCACCCACCCCCACCCACCTCCATCAGAGAATAATGAGCAGCAGCTCTGTTCAGCCCTTCAGAAGTCTTAGATTGGCTGCTGAAAGTATTAAGCATGTTAATCTGTTGGACCCACAGATCATCCAATAATCATGCTCACAAGACAACACTCTATTAATGCTTTGTCTCTCGCTCTTTTTCTGGTCTGTTTGTTTGTGTGTGTGTGTGTGTGTGTGTGTTTGGCTGGTGGTGACATCTCATTTTCTAGCAAAGCTTTAGAGTCCACAGAAATCTAGTAACACACACACACACACACAGAAGTGCACACTCTTTGTGTGATGCCTTGAGAATTGCAGGCAAGCATTGCTCATTAAACACTGGAAAAGTTTATTTGTGGCTGAGGTTGAATATGCTGAGACTCCCAACGCAATATTGCCTCAGCAGCAGCTTATGACAGGCTTTGTGCTCAGAGGTATAAATGGTACCATTCTTTGCCTGTTTGGTTACAAAAATGCATTAAATGAGTAATTTATTATTGCAGTTTCATAGTTTTAAGCAGAAATTCATATATCTTTAAAGTTGTGAATCTTTTGTGAAATTCAACGTAATCTGTCTTTTGGTTTCACGCTAAAAGACTTTGATACCGTGGGGTTGGGGTGGGGGTCATAGGGCGAGAGGCATGTTATACACCCTGTACAAGTCACCGGCCTGTCGCAGGGCTAACACAGAGAGACAGGCAACCATTCACAATCACGTTCACACTTATGGGCAATTTTTCTCCACCCTAATTCATCCCAATACATTTTGGGTCCTATTCTGTCAGGTTGAGTCAGTACGCTTTGTCGCCGACGACACGTTCGGCATTATAGGGTTTAGGTAAGGACTTGTGCGGGCCAGTCAAGTTCTTCCACACTTTATAGAGCTGCTTTGTGCACTGATGCAGTCATGTTGGAACAGGAAGGTCCCATCCCCAATCTGTTTCTACAAAGTTGGAGCATGAAATTGCCCAAAACTTCTTGGTATGCTGACACATTAAGAGTTCCTTTCACTAGAACTAAGGGGCTTAGCAATAACCCTGCGCCATAATATACCCCTCTCCACCGCCAAAACTGACACAATGCAGTCAGAAAAGTATCATTCTCCTGGCAGCCACCAAACCCAAGCTGATCCATCAAATTGGCAAACAGATAAATGTGATTTGTCATTCCAAGAACATGTCTCTACTACAGTTTCTAAGCATTGAGGGATAATTATGTATTCAGCTTCAATTATCTTGAATAGAGAGACTTTTCAAATTCCTCTAAATATATGACTATTATAAATGAAATTGTAATGTTAATTTAATTCAATTCAGTTCAATTCAATTTTATTTATGTAGCACCAATTTACAACAGTCGCCTCAAGGCGCGTTGTATTGTAAAGACCTTACAATACTACAGAGTTACAGTCCTGTCATTAACACAGTCTAATATTTTGGGTATTTTAAATTCAGCCTTTAGTTGTGCCATAAATAAAGTAATCAAAAAGCTGTATGAAGCAGGTCTTTTCTCTTTACTATTCCTGCAAAGTTGGCAGCATGAAATTGTCCAAAATGTCTAGGTGTGCTGACTCATTAAGAGTTCCTTTTACTGTGACAAAGCAACCCCACAGCACAATCCTCCATCCACCAAAATTGACACTTGGCAAAATGCAGTCAGGTAAGTACTGTTCTCCTGCCAACCACCAAATCCAGACTCCGTCCGTCAGATTTCCAAATGGAGAAGCATGATTCGTCACTCCATTGAACACACCTCCACTGCTCTAGTGTCCAGTCCTTTGCAGCGCTGCATCCAACGCTTTGCATTGAGCTTGGTGATGTAAGGGTTGGACGCAGCTGGTTGCCATGGAAACCCATTTCACAAAGCTCTCTATGCACTTTTTTTGAGTTAATCTGGAGGCCATGCAAAGTTTGGAGGTCTGTAGCGCCTGACTCCACAGAAAGTTGCTCTGTGATTTATGTGGCCTACCACTATGCGGCTGAGTTGTCATTCCAATTACTTCCACTTTGTTATAATACCAACAGTTGACTGTGGAAGATTTAGTAATGAGCAAATTTTACAACTGGATTGTTAAACATGGTGGCATGATGCCACACTGGAGTTCATTGACCTGAATTCAATGATTTGGATGGGTTAGTGAATACTTGTGGTAATATAATGTAAATCTGAGCATCACCATACTGTCATTACAGGTACTGTGTCAATTCTCTTTGTTGAGTTGTCTGATAGTGGTTCAATTTGTGTTGTATTTTTCAAAGGGACTGTAATAAAAGCAACTTTTAATGCACAAAATAATGATGTTACTTTGCTAGCTGTTTTAGGTGTCTCCTGAACATTGGTGTCAGCCAGTATCAGCTTTGTTGACTAGTAACACCATTTTGACAAATAGAATGACTTTTACCAAAGTCAGTGGTTGATATTTATCTTTTGAGTCACATAAATGTTATGATTGCTAAATATTTAAAAATAGTGTAATAAATAATCTGAAAAAACGTTACAGTTCAGTGTTTTGATATAATGAAGATTTGATTTCCACATACAAATTAACGTACAAGCTTACAAAATAAAATTTTAAACCTCAGTATAAGACCACAATTTCACAGTTGCTGCCTTTCTATAGGATTTCTGCTTATTTTAGCGTATAATTTATTTTTTATACTATACCAGTGTATCGTAGTATATCACCTTAACCTCTGTCAAGGTTGTGTCAGTTTTATACCAATATACAGACACAGTGTCTTTTCTTTTAATTTGTTCTATCAGATAAAGAGCCATGTTTTTTTATTCATCAGAATGCTGTGTGTACAGCTGTTTTTATCGCTGGAGTAATATCCTCTGTGACCAATAGATTGATCTCGGTATAAAGTCAAATTATTTTGCATAGCATTTTCTGCACCATGTGACAAAATATTTTTGAGGAATTTGTTACCCTATACCTGCTTATGCTTCATTTACACCAAACCAGTTTAGCAACCAAGAGAATAAGAGGACCCCTCTGCATGTGACTGTGTGTACTATTTTTGCTATATTTAACAGGGTTTGTACAGGTGCTGCAAATCCTTGAAAATGCTTGGATTTTAATATTGTCCTGTCAGGGTTTGAAAAGTGCTTGAATTTGCAACTGCTTTTTTTTAAAAAAAGGATCTGATTTTATAGTTTGCTTATGAGATGGAGAAAGAAAACTTTGTTTGTGACGAAACGTAATCTCCAACCATCTCTCTATACAGAGACAGAATGTTTTAACATTTAGAATAGAATAGAATGCCTTTATTGTCACTATACGGGATGTACAATGAGATTGGAGATTACTTCTGTCTTTGCAGACTACCCCAGTTCAAAGAGGAGGCCAAGAGTTATGTTGGCGCTAATATGAAGAAGGTAAGCTAACTGAGATATTGAATGCGTTTTGGATCTGCTCGCTGTCATCATGCTATTTCTTCTTTTTCTTTTTTAACTGTCTTAGTTATTCTCCTGGTCATTGAGCTTTGCTTGTGTCTGAACGTTCTTTTGTCTTTTTTCCCCCTGTGGCTGTGAAGGAATAGCATCATCTACCTATACACTGTAGCTAATAACACAGTACCAACATTAACCAAATGATGCCTGTGTATTGTATTCTGTAGTCCTCAACAGCCAGGGTAGCATGCCTGTGATTCATTTAACAGTGTCATATAACTTAACTTGAATTTAACAGAAGATGTGAATAAACCGGAACAACAGTATTTATGCTTGCTGCCCTCCCTCTTACCCCTACAGTCCCTTCTAACCTTTTTTCCTCCAGCTAACTTCAGTTTACTATTTGGAACTTTTAGTTTTCTTTTTCAGTTGCCCATATTTGTATGTCTCCCTGTTTTCCTTCCCACAGACTCTATCCTGCATACTGGACACTCAGGATCTTATGTGTGCAGGGCAGCACAGTTATCTGTGAAAACACAAGTCAGACCTAGAGGCCTAGAGGGCACTTACTTGGCCTGGTCTTTTGATGGGAGTGCATGAGGGTGCATTGGGCTGCTGTTAAACATTGCTGGTTTTCAGGGTGTGTTCTTGCCTTTGAGTTTATTCTGTAATCAACATCTAAACAGTTTTTCTTTGACTCCAGTGGTGGGCAGCACAGTGGTGCTGTGGTAAGCACTCTCGGCTTTCTTCAAGAAGGTTCCTGGTTTGAACCCTGGCTGTACTTCTTCCTACAGTCTAAAGCCATACGTCTTAGGTTAATTAGTCATTCTAAATTGGCTGTAGATATGAGGTAGAAAAAGTACTTGAAGTCTATAGTATAAATGCTGTATAAGTGTATGGTGAAAATGACTTGTAGTTGTGTGTTTTGAGTTGTCAGTAAGACTGGAAAAGTGATATAAAGTATAAATGCAATTGCATTGCATATTATAGGTAGTACACCTACCTCATTCTCATTAGGTTGTGCAACCATACAAATAGTTGCACCAAAAGTTGCACGAATGAGAAAAAGTACAGTTAGCAATAGAAGTGTAGTCATCATTAAAGACTGAATTCTCTTTATACAGTATAGGCAAAATTATTGTCAAAAATTATTTTGGGTGTTTTTCCTTGGCCCCTAAGAGGTCTGTGTTGGAATTTGACCTGCTACAAGTGTGAAAACGATGATGGTTTGGTGTAATTCGTTTGCCCTTTTCCCTCTCTTCCTCCTACTCCTCATCCCTACACAGGTGATGATGATGTGTGCCTGATGCCAACTCTCATTGCCACTCTCTTTGGCCATATTTATCTATAGCTCGTTCTATCCTTGCACTGCATTTTCTAATTCACACCCACCTTTTATTGACACAATCACATGTTGGGGATTCAATTTAAATATCCTCACCTCAACTACATCTACACATCATCTGTGTTTGAAGATCTGTCACATGACTACAGATGCTTTAACTTTCACTATTTTGACTTAAAGAGACCCTCTGAACACAGATACAGTTAGCAGGCAGGTTAAAGGAGATGGCTGTGTTTAGTTAGTAGAACTACACTTAATTTCTTAGTCATAAAACAAAATAAAATATGCTGTGAAATAAATCACACTCTACCAATTGGGTGTACAGGTGTAAAATCCCTTCCTCCAGTTAGAAATTGTTTGGGATTTTCTCAAATGCAATGGGCAAGACGGTCCAAACATCTTTCTGTTTGTGCTTTTTTGACACATGGGCTCAGAGACCAGGAATCTAGCCAGAAATATTGTATTGGAAAATTTGTAACACAAAAAGTTTTCCAAACAGGTAACATCTTTGTCCTTGAAGATTTCTCTCTTGTTATATCGGCTGAAAACCAAAGAATTCATATAAAAGATGGACATAACCAACATGACATCACCCATTGATTACTGAGCTCCTATGTGAACCCACAAATTTAGCCTCTTTTCTATCACTAGCTGCTGTTTATTACAAGATAGGGGTCGATCCGATTGAGAAACTAAGGCATACTCATAGTGACTGACACAGTGGGTCCACACTAAAGCATAATGGGAGTAATTCTCATTTTTGACACTGCTGGCCATTACAAAGAATGCAGTTTTAAGACACTTGAGCTAAGGCTTAACTTATTAGACCTGGGAAGAAGTGCACATGATTTATGCAGTGTGTGGCAAAAATCCCGTTGAGCTCGCCTTTATGTGCCAAAGCCCAAATTAATCCCTCTTGTGTGTTAAATACTGTGTTCTGGTTTTACATGAAGTCAGTGGACTCTTTTTTCGTTTTTTCTTTTAATCTGGGTGGTATAGTTAATGTCCTGGCCTCCTAAACGCACTTTCCACCACATACTTTATGGCAGCTGAGAATTACTATATTTTCTCTTTTGTTTGACTTGCTCTTATTCCTGTTACATGGTAACAGATGAACATTGGGATGTTCCCAGTTTTTGCTTTTTGCATGGTCTGCTTGACTGTCCACTCACACTATATGTGCTGGCTACTCATTTTCTAGTGTTTACAGCCTATAGTGACTCCTTGAGCCCTGTTTGCATCCCACAAAACCTCCCATTATGCATAGATGTGTATGCTCAAATGTGTTATGTGTTGGTCCCACGTATCTGCTGATATTATCCATCACTAATCATGGGCCCTTGCCTGCTCCCCTTCTTTTCTGAGGCTTACAATATCTTGTGGAAAAACAAACGTGTGCAGGTAAGGAAGATTACTTTCAGTATTTAGGCTGGAGAATCTGTCCCCATAATCTTGTCCTTCTTTAAGGCTTCACTAGCTTTCCTTTTCTTTTCTCTGTGACCTTAGCTAAAAGGAGGAACATGATATGACTGTCGTGGCCTCTGACTCAGATTCTGTAGATATTACTGGACAGTGATTATTGTGTTACACATAGCTCTCTGTGACCTATCTGTGCGTGTGAATGCTCACGTTACATTTGTATTCATATTTAATTTTGTCAATAATTGAATTATTTTGTCATGCATGTCTCAGCTGCTGGATATCATGCTGCCAACAGGCTTTCCCCAGCTGTTGCAGATAGAGTATGTCTCAGTAACGTTTTGCTTATCAAAACAGTAAATGGTTTGAATAAATTAGCATTCAGGGAAACAATGCAACCACACGTCCTAGTACAGTGTTTACATGCATGTACAGGGCTGCTGGTTAAATCTCAGCTAATGCTGTGCTCTTTCTATCTCAGCTGTGATCACTTACTGTAGGATGTTCTCTTTTAAGTGTCATTCTTTACAAGTACAGATAGGTGACAGGTTAAAGAAAAAACCCCGTTGTGAATGGATCCAGTGGTTCTTCTACGCTGTAAAAAATAAATAAAACTGAACTGGATTCACTAGCATATTTAGTCACATTATTGTAATCCTCATCAAGTTATTCAGTCAGCCTCATGTCCTGTGGATGAGGGCATCTTCTTCCTGGGAGGGCCCACTCCCATCAGCTTTGAAATATTTCTCCTTAGTATGAAGATGATCATACAGAACAACTTTGTGTTTATTTGCAGCGACCCTTCCCTTTAAGAGGAAAAGTGGACCCATACTGTGGGTTCCAGTTCTTCATTTAATTTTTCACCAATCTCTATGTAAATTATCTGGGGGGAAAGAAAATTTTAAAGTGAAATGAAGCATTCTCATTGATCCGTCATGATGGCCCAACAGTACGATGTGTTTAGAGAGACCTCTCTCAATGGGCTGCTGTGTTTCCTCCAGTTGAAGATGCGTGCCAGCGGAATGAGTGAGTCATCCAAATGGAAGAAGCAGAAACGTTCACCAAGGCCACCTCACCACATGGTCCGAAGTCCCTCCAGTCAAATGGAACAAAGCCAGCCTAGCACCCTCAGCAACAACAGCCTCTCGGGTATGACAAATACTACTGCAGTAATGTACTTACATTCATCAGTTAGCCGCCTTGACTTTCAGGACTTTTCAGAGGATAAAGTCCTATGAAACTCTCCATCTTTCTTCTTTTACAATTCCATAAAAGGTAAAAAGTACATAAGTATAGCATGCCCTTTTAAAGTGATGTGTCTGTTGTCTGGGAAAACAAAATGCATAAGGATTCTATGGTAGAAAATACATACTGACCTTGACTTGCATGCTTGTGAATGAATGGTTAAAAAAAAAACAGTATTACACCTTAGTGTGACTGCATCTTGTGTCTTTAGGTGGCGTTCCATTCATTGAACAGGGCTTTTCTAATCCCAGCCTACCAGTCTCAGACAGTGCTGCCTCATCCATTTCTAGTCCAACAGCCACAGACAGTGGCCTGGACACCTGTTCAAAAACTACTTCCAGGGAAGACCTTTCCGACCTGGATCAGTGCAGCTCATCTGCAACCACCCCTGGCACAGCCACAGCACTCCCCGGGACTGAGTCTGGCTCTACTGATGCACAGGTAGACATATTTGAAATACCACTGTCACCCGCAGTTTGTTTATGCATTTTCAACTGAATGACACTGTATGCAGTTGAAAAATAGCTTGTTTTCTCTTTTGCCTGTCCTAATCCCTATTATCTTGTGTTTTTCTTCCTTCTGTCTAGTTTGAGGGCCAGCAGGTTGAACCAGCTCAGTCAGCCTCAGTAGAGTCCATCCCTGAGGTTCTGGAGGACAAAGACTCCATTACAGAGCAGTCAGACAGTGCCTCTGTCCATGATATGGACTACGTCAACCCCAGAGGAGTCCGTTTCACACAATCCACACAAAGAGATGGTTGGGATCCTGTTGGATTTTACACATTGTTCTCCTAAGCTGTTGTTGTCTGATCTAATTTCTGTTGGTTGCACTGTTTTGGTAGCTACAAGGGAACAAGTTGTTTTGAAAAATCCATATTTATCTGACATGTATAGAATTTTTTAAGGAAAGTGGTGCAACATCTTAAGTAGTTCTTAAGTTCTTCCTTACCTCTTGTCTTCCCCTTGTCTTTAGGAGCATCCCTTATCCCGTATGGCTTGCCGTGTCTGAGGGAGCTTTTTCGCTTTCTTATTTCACTGACCAACCCCCATGACCGCCACAACACTGACGCCATGATGCACATGGGCCTGCAGCTGCTGACTGTAGCACTTGAGTCGGCACACATCCCTAACTACCAGTCTTTACTAGTGCTGGTCAAAGATGAGCTCTGTAGACATCTCTTCCAAGTAAATTACATTGCAGTTGCCTGTAATTGCTGCATGTTGTATGTTGTTGAATTGATGCTGCTATTGTTTGTGTTAGACACTGTGAGGAGTAATTTGGTTTAAACATTTTGTCTAATTCAGAAATTGCACTAAGACACTTGCAGAACCTGATAGCTTTATGTTGGTTGACTGTGGGCTGACTGGGCAACAGTGTGGCGTGGTGGTTAGCACTGCTGCCTCACAGCTAGAATAACATCTAGAAGGTCTGGGCCTCTCTGTGCGGAGTTTGCATGCTCTCCCCATGTCTGGGTGGGTTTCCTCCCACAGTCCAAAGACATGCAGTTACTGGGGTTAGGTTAATTGGTGACTCTAAATTGCCCGTAGCTGTGAATGTGAGTGTGAATGGTTGTCTGTCTTTCTGTGTTGGCCCTGCGACAGGCTGGCGACCTGTTCATGGTGTACTCTGCCTCTCGCCCTATGTCAGCTGGGATAGGCTCCAGCAACCCTGATGCATGGATGGATGGACGGACTGTTAGCTGACACTTATGAGATCTTGGTCTTTAAATTCATCACTTGTGTAGTAACACTAATAATGTTTACTATTTTAAGATAAATGGCAAAAGAATTTGGTACTGGTTCCTTACTAGGATGAGTTGTACTTTGTGCTATTTATTTGCTTTGCACTTTGTGTAAATGGCAGACATGATTGGAAGTCTTGTGTTTTCAGGTTGTGTGTCCATGCATCTAATCTTAAACTCCTTAAGGGATTTTTTTTAAAATTCAGCACAAACTGTTTACTTGGACTCAAATGAGCTGAGTTTTTATCCTTCCGCCTAATATAAAGTGGGAGGATATTGCCGTCATACTGTCCGTCCATCCGTCTAGGCATCTGTCTGTGAGGATTTACTTTTCTGGTCTGTAGGTTTCCCCTATAGGACCTGAATGCCATGCAGGGCAGCACAGGGGTGCAGTTATGAAGAAGGGCCCTATTTCTGCTGATGATGTTCCTAATCTGTGTTCCAGCTGCTGAGTGTAGATCGTATGAACCTGTATGCTTCCTCCATACGAGTTTGCTTCTTGCTTTTTGAAAGCATGAGAGTACACCTAAAGTTTCAACTAGAGGTAGCTGTTTTTTATTAATACATCCAGACACTCGACTTTTATCAGATTTGTCCCTGAAGGCCCGATAATCATTTCCCTGTTACTTGACCTGGCAGATGTACCTTAAGAAACTGATGGATATCATCACTTCAGAGAACATTAAGATGCCCTATGAGATGAAGGAGGTGGCTCTGGAGGCACTGGTCCAGTTATGGAGGATTCCCAGCTTTGTCACTGAGCTTTACATTAACTATGACTGTGACTTTTACTGCTCCAATCTCTTTGAAGATCTCACCAAGCTGCTGTCCAAGGTACCATCCCCTGAAAGGCTCACTTTTCACTATTAAAAACATTCTGATTTCTTTCTCGTATAGAAACCAAGTCCTGCATTTGCTTCCACTGATTTGAGTGGCAGAACAGTAGAAATCAGTCTTCTCTTGATGAGATTTGGCTCTTAAAGAAATTATTTCTTTTATTTCTTCTACTGCTATTTTATAGTATAAGACATGGTGAAAATTTTGTGTTCAGATGAATGTTTACCTCTTTACCTTGTAATGTTTCATTTTTAAAAGTAGCCCCATCTTCACCACCCATTTAGTGTACTGAAAAAATGTAAAAAGTTTTCAGGTCATGTATGTCTTATAAACAAAATGGGTAATAAATTCTCAGACTACTAATGATAATGGAGAGTAGATGCAACTTATTTCTCTTATGTACACTGGTCTCTAAACCCGACTATTTTCTTCTTTTCCTCTCCTCCTCTAATTCCATTTGAGTAAATTTTTTTGTTTGCCATGCAAAAAATTCTCTTGAATCAGTGTACAAGCACAATTCTGAAAGTGTTGGCATGTTGTATAAATTTAAATAAAAAGAAAATGCAAAACCCATAGTGTATTAGTAGAACATAGAAAACATCCTTCATATACCTTTCTAGCATTGATGGTAGTACGCTTTTCTTTTTTTGCTCTTCTTGCAAGCCGGTTCAACCAAAAGCCTCCAGAAATGAAAACAATGAAAGTTGACTGAGTCCGTATGCAGAGCGCTCATGTTCCAAGAATGTTGAATTATAGGCATTACAATTAGACAATTACATATTTTGATAAATATTGTTATATGTATATATATTTTTTCTTCTTTTGCTGTAGAATGCATTCCCAGTGTCAGGGCAGCTGTATACCACCCACCTCTTGTCACTGGAGGCCCTTCTTACGGTGATTGATAGCACTGAAGCCCACTGCCAGGCCAAGGTGCTCAGTAGCACTGCTCAACAAGACCAACCAGAGAATCTGTTGGAGGGAGAGGGCTCTGCCAAAAACGGAACAAATTCTACACCTGGTATAAACATACTTTTATACTTTACATTTCAATCTTTTGAACCTCAAAGTGTTCTTTTTCACCTTTGTTTTTTCATATTGGCTCTATCTCTTTTTAATACTAATAATAAATATAGTGCTTTGTTTTATTTTAGAGCATCAGCTTAAAGCGATTATACACAAATGTCTGACATGAAGAGCTTCAGTGCAAAGATGTTTTCTTTTTGTCTTCAGAGATTAATAGACTGGGCAGTACGGATGGTTTGAGTCTTTCACAACCTGAAAAGACGCCGATGTATCCTCCAACCAGTGGATTTCTGATGGCTGAGAAAATGAGAGTTGGCAGACAGGATCAGGGAGATAATGATTCTTGTGAGATTTGGGTCTTCTACAATTTTTTTCTAAGCAGTAGATGGAAACTGTTAAGTTGAAACTTATATAAATTTTCTCCAGGTGAAAAGAGACTTCTGAAAAAGCCTCAGCGTTTCTCATCATATTTACCTGATTCGCAGGAGTTATTGGATATTAGAACAAAGAAAAAGGTAGGTGGTATTCATTAAGTGAGAATTGCATAAAAAATAAGATCTCCTTTAAGCTGGTTTTCTTTCCAAATGTCAAGCTGCTGATCACAGGCACAGAGCAGTTTAACCAGAAACCCAAGAAAGGAATCCAGTTCCTGCAGGAAAAAGGCCTACTCAGTAACCCCATTGACAACAACCAGGTGGCCCAGTGGCTCAGAGAAAACCCTCGATTGGACAAAAAAATGATCGGCGAGTACATCAGTGATCGCAAGAACACAGAACTCCTGGACAGCTTTGTAAAGTAGGTTTAACATCTTTTAAATGTTATTTTACTGTTTTCTTAAAAGGTGTAGTGATTTAGCCTGGAAGCACGTGTGGGTTCAGTAATAATAACTAAGAAAGCATTGTGCAATGAAATATTAATAACAATGTGAATAATGATTTTTACATTTCTTTATTTTTTGTAGCACATTCACCTTCCAGGGCCTTCGTATTGACGAAGCTTTGCGGCTTTACTTGGAGGCCTTTAGACTGCCTGGAGAAGCTCCTGTTATTCAGAGACTTCTGGAAACGTTCACAGACAACTGGCATGTAAGACACATTTCCTCAGCTGATGTCTTAAAGTTTAACTAAAAGAAGTTGTGACACCTTTACAAAAGCTAAATAATAAGCACACAATTGGTGATCAAACAGAATACATAGGGTTTGTTCCAGTGCAAGCAGAAGATTGACATTGAACTGACTGTGATATATACGGTTTAGGATTTGAAAGTGAAATTTTAGAACTTGGATTAACCCCTGTAAGCGTGTGACCTGTCTCAAAGTCTAGATTCATATGAGAGTACTGTGATTTGGGTCTTCTTCAAAGCACGCATCTTGTGACAAAATCAAACTTTCCTTGATGATGCTGTCAATGAATGTCACATCACTTTAGCTCTTTGGATTGAAAATTGTGCAGTGAATTAAATAATCTCTTTTCTGAGCCCAGGTATGCCAAATAAGCCAAACATTCACATACATATTCACAATATTTGCATGTCAGGTTTTTGAATATATTTGATAAGTGAACAGTTCTTGATCTCCATATGACTGGAAAAAGTAAATGGACTGGTTCTTATATAGTGCTTTTCTACTCTGCCTGAGCACTCAGAGCACTTTATACTGGTCTCATTCACACATTCATACAACAAGTTATTTCTGTATTAGTGCTTACTTGTAATTCACGTGCATCCAATCACACACATTCACACTCTGATGAATGCATTGGGAGCAACTCGGGGTTCAGTATCTTGCCCAAGGATACTTTGGCAAGCAGACTGGGGCAGCCAGGGATTGAACATAACCTTCCGACAGTGTTTTTGTTAAGACCACCTAACCGAAGACCGAGACAAGACCAAGACCGGAGCGCCACTTTACATGACACAATAAAATGTGAAACACTTAGATATTAAACACTCAAAGGTGAAATAAATATAACCACCTTTATTTAATACTCCTGGGTAACTTCCATCATTTATCACAGAATGTAAAACAATTATTCATAGTTTATCACA
>VUQK01003209.1:3913-17133 GCA_015106715.1 Bujurquina vittata | reverse complement strand
AATAAAAAAAATAAAAAACCATAAATAAAATATTTTTTTTTTTTAACTATTTATTTAAGTTTACACAATTAACTAACCAGAACAGGTAATGAAACCTACATGAGACACACACCAACCAAAGGGGAGAAAGAAAAAAAAATAATTCATTAAAAAAATGAATAAATACATACCATTAAAGAAAAAAGAAAAAAAGAAAAAAAAGAGAGGCACAACTTTCTATTTCCTATATAGCTTAAGGACAGAGGTATACTTTAACCATGTTCCATCTCTGTTTAAAAAGATGTATTTTCATTTGTAAAGATGCAGTCATTTTTTCCATTATGTACACCTTTTTTAGTCTCTGTTTCCACTCATTTACAGTTGGTGATTTCACATTCTTCCAGTTGACGGTTATAATTTTCTTGGCAATTAACAACAGAATACGTAGACTATATCTCTGATCATCATATCTTTGATCAGCATTGAAAACATCATCCGGCATAACACAAAACAAACAAAACAGAACATTTGACAGGATTTCCCTTTTTACAATTTTCTCTATCGCTTCCTTAAGAGCCGTCACTGTTCTGACAATGTTGTATCTCGTGGATAAATGTGGTGTGTTTTTGTGTGTGTGTGTCTGCATGTTTAAGTGTGCTAGTGACTGAGTCAGTACAGTATGTGTATCTGTAAGCCTTTAAAGGAGCACGAAGAAAAGCATATCAGCATTCTCAGAGGTTTGTCCTGTGCTTTGGTGCAACATTTCCTGCTGCAGAAAACAGGCATTCTGATGTTGCACATTTATGTTAATAATTAATCCATCCATTCATTTTCTTCTGTTTACCCGTGGTTGGGTGCCAGGGGCAGCAGCCTAAGCAGAGAAACCCAGACCTCCTTTGGCTTCAGATCACTGGCAGCATCTTCACAACTGAGGACATTTGTGCCAGCAGATGCAGGAGCAGGGCCTCCAGCATAATCAGGGACCCCTTCCACCCCACCCAGACTGTTCTCCCCACTCCCTTCAGGTCGTAGATTACACAGCATCAGAGTGAGTTCAACCATGCTGGGAAACAGCTTCTGTCCTTTGGCTGTCAGACTCACAAACTCTGCTCCTTAATAACATCAGATTACTGACAACATTCAGGTGCATTAAAACCACTGTCTGTGCAGTACAATTATTTAAGTACCACATGACAATGTGATGTTTAAACTGCTCAGGTACCAGACCACTTTTTTTCCTTTATAGTTATTTATTCTGCTTTCTTAAATTATCCCATTTATTTGTAAATTTGCACTGTAGATAGTTTCTTTTGCAACTTGCACTGGAGGGACCTCAGAATCTGAATTTCATTCCTGCCACATGAGAAGAATGACTTCTGAATTCTTAGCTTATCCAGGGAACACCGAGGCATTCCCAGGCCAGATTTAATCTCTCCACCGTGTCTTGGGTCTACCCTGGTGCCGAGGCAGGTGGAGTGACAGGCAGAACTGGACCCAAAAGCAGGACTTTGTAGATGGATGTGAACTAAAAGGATTCATAGTTTGTAATAGGGCATACCTGGGAGGGAGACACAGGAAGCAAAACCGCACACGGACCAAAGACACACCAAAATAAAACAGGAAGTAACTAGACACAAAGACCAGGACTGGGACACATGACCGTGACACAAGGGCAGAGGATGAACAATAAACACAAATACCAGACGCCAGCACAAACTGAAACACAAAAATGACCCACAGCCAAACAATAAGCCAGGACTCAAAACCAGGAGCCCAACATAAAGAAACAACATAATATATTAAGAGAATACCAAGGAACAAAAACACAAAGTGCTGGGCAACAACACCGTGACACCCAGGGCCTCCTCCTGCTAGGACATCCCACCCAGGAGGTGCCCGAGGTTAGTTAATAATAATTCAACCCAGCAGCCCCAGATCAGTGGCCCCATGAATATTTCACTGGCACACAGAAAAAGTTTGATTTTATATTTTTAAATGTTTTATTTCTAAATCTGCTAATTAATGTTTCTAAAGCCTTGAAATAAACATGGTTTCATATACTGCATGCCCCCCTGAGCTCCCCGCTGCATGTTGCAGAAGGACTCCCCCCACTTTTTCCCAGTAAAGCTTTTGATGGTGATTACAAAAGCAATTAGACGTATGGCCCAGGTGTGACCAGCAGGACAAATCTGCCTCTGGAAAGCACACACACATTCACACTGACAAATATACAACAATAGTGCATATCTTTCAGAGAGCGAGAGAGAGGAGAAAGAGGCGACACGACACAAGCGCTGCTGTTTTGGATGCTAGAAAAAGGTTTTCTTTCACTCCACCTGAGCTCACTGTCGCTGTAACGGCTCCGCCTCTTTTCTCTTCACCTGTGTGTGTGTGTGCTGTCTGGAATAACCTTCTTACAGAGGCCTATATTTAGCACATGCTTGTGCCATATGGATTTGTGTGCATTATCTTTTGCCATAAGCTTCTCATCTCTTCATCAGTTGGCACTCTCCATGTGTGCTTGGCAGCTGCAGTGCATCATGCATCATGACTGGAAATATGCAGAGCCTATGTTAACACCCAGAAGCTAACATTCAGGCTTTCCCACCAAATCAGAGATATGCTTCAAAGGCTGAAGGTGCCTCTGGGTTTTGCCAGGTATGTTTTCAGGACTTGTGCGCCTGCAGTCAGGGACTGCTGCGCTGATGGGAACTTCCAGGAAATGTTCCTGTGTATTTTGCTTGACTCCAGTTTGCTGTTGTTCGCACACAGTGAAGCTTTAGTCTGCTTCCAAGTATCCTGAGATGTTGAAGGCTTAAGCTGTCATTGTTGGATTTAAAACTGCTACTCCACATCATTATTCAGTAGCTTTATTTGGGGACAGCGCTTCATAATCCAGCCCACAAACGATGGTGTATTTTCCATCATTAACCCATGCATTTATTTTAAAATTTAGGGTATAATTTTCAGTCACTGAAAATACCTACCAGAGGGAGAAATGACAGTTTATGTATTTTTTAATTATTAAGTGTCTTTGAGGTATGTTTATGTAATGAGTACCTTCAGGATATTTTAGAGGAAATGATTTTCTCCTTCTACACTATAAAATGAAGCCAAAGGTACTGATTACTTTAAAAACCTCCAATTGTTACATTCTCCTACTTGTACTTATCAGTAAATATAATTTATTTAGTGAAAATTGCACCTTAAATTTAGAAATGTTTAACACCAAATGATTGAAAAAGAAACCACAAAGTGTCTAATGAGTGCTCCCGCGTCTGTAAGTTGACTATAACACTGAGCTCAGTGAAACACGGGCAGGTTATAGAGATCGTAGGTTTGCAGTGGCAGGGAAGCACATCTGTCTGTGATTGGTTGGCTGTGCATATTTCTTTCCTCTGGATCAGTTTGAACTGTGACACACGATGACAGAACAGTGTTGGGAAACCTGCAATATCTGCATACAGCCCCTCACAGACTGAGTCCCGCATCTCTGCGTTTTCACCTCCATTTGACTGATTTATTTTGCATTTGCATGAAATTGTTTTCAGCAATTATGCATTTGGTAATTTCAAGCAGCCCACCTCCAACCAAAAACAGAATGGCCGTAACACAACGTTTGAATGACACACAACAATGGCAGAGTGATGGATGTGAGCTGGGGATTAAATTGCAGTTTCTAAATGGAGAGCAGGGCACTTATGCATTAATGTGTTTAAAGGCTTCTGAGCCCCTCCTGTTTCACTTCTCTTTGGCTCAACAAGCACTTGTTAGCGCAATGCCCAATATCGTCTTAGAAATGAGACTAAAAACAGATAAACGAAGCTGTGGGTAATACAAATGTACACACAGATATGGTTAAATACTGTTCAACTCTGATTAGAGTTAACGTGACAAAATGAAAGATCAAAGTAACACGAACACTGACAGAGAGCGACAATAGATTCGCTGAAGCAACAAATAAATTCGTTGCATTGCAACAGGAAAGCTGACAGGTAGGGTGAGAAATGTGAGAGATAAACCACTGAATCACTTCCAGCCTCACAGTTTTTTTTTTTAATTTTCGCCGACTTTAGTTATGTAAGAGATTAAACGTGTGGCTGTAGGTGGAGATGTGTGGAGCGCACAGGCTGCCTAACTGGAATTAGAGCCTGTGCGGACAGACCATCATGTGGCTGCTGACTGCATCGTGAAAGCTGCGACCGGCCGTCCGTCTGTCTCACCGGAGAACCGGGCTCCATGTCAACATGCCAACCTTTTCAGTCATGTACAAAGGAGCTGTGATCATTAGCAGGTAACAGCGAGCGGGGGTGTCCACTTCACTCAGTGTTTTGTGCATGTTGTTGTGCGTCCGCGTGAAGCTTTGCGTTCGTGAAACAGTGTTTGAAGGGCTGGTGATGCGTTCGCGTGCTGACACCTGAACTCTGTAAACAAGCTGCTGCTTTACGGCGTCAAACACGGAGGCGCTGCGTGGGGAAATGCGTGTACCGTGGGCTATTGGCGGAATCAGCTCTCCACGAAAACGTAGCCCTGATTAAAGTGTGCGGGGATTTTTTTTTCCGGTGTTATTTTGGGAACCGTTCCGCTGAATAGGATAGACCTCTCCATCTGTCTCTATCGCGCGTCTGTGCCGCGCACAAACACAGCTGCTTGGATTTGCAATAACAGCGATTCCGTTTGCTCATCATATCTCCTAATATTCTTCTAACAGGCTTTTCGTGTTCTACTTTGATGAAATGTTGTAATGATCCTTCTTGCATGTACTACATACGGATGAGCTCCATATGCCATACACCAAGGGGTTTCCTATGGGCATGATGCAGATGATGAACCGCTTTTCAAATACTGCAACTCTTCTGTTAATGTTCACTGTCTTAAAAACATGATTGAACACTGGCTTCTTTCCTTTCAAGAGACTCTGGGAGTCATAGCAAGTTCCTTTGTGGACATTTAATGGTGAATCTGTGCTTTTATTGTGTGCAGGTCACTGATTTTGTCTTTAAATGTTTCATTTTAACCCCTTGTTCTAAAGAAATGACTGATCAGTGGATCTATGGCTCTAACCCTACCCTAACCTAAGCTTTTGGAAGCTCGTCTCAGCTACCTTTTTGCCATCAGGGTGAATGATGCACTCAGCAGTGTGAAGCTGCTTCAGGGAACCATACAATTTATTAGGCTTTACAATATGTTTTTCATGCAGCAAGTACTACTTAATACATTGAATTTTCACAACACACCCACTGAGTTTTCTGAATGGCACCAAGCTTCAAGGACCATATTCATGACCCACATCATACCCATAAACTGTATAAAAGATGGATGCAACTTCTTTGTCTGGAAAGTGAAGCCAACAAAGAAGTGCCTTAGACCAGCATTCTTTTTAAAGGCCACCGGGGGCTATAGCTGTGGTTGCAAAAAGACTTGCTGTCCTTTAGTAGTATATCGTTCGCCTCATACCAAAATGAGCTAATGCTTGGGCCAAATGGCGATATCTGCCTCACTTTACTCTGCCAACGCTGTAGATTCACGCTGCATTATCGACTAAAAATGAATTACACATAATCAAAAATGAGTTAGGCAAGTATGCTTCGAGACTAATGATATGAGAAAATGGGCCTCTACTGGGACCTTTGTAAACTCTTGACCAGTCATTATGAATGAGTGTGTGGTTTCATAGTCAGATCCACCCCTCAATGTCATATCCAGGATCAAAACAAACCAATGGGTGATGCCGCAGTAGCTGTGTCCATCTTTTATACTGTCTATGTCCATGCCAAATAGAGAGATGGTTTTAACCAATTTCACTGTGTTGGTCTGAATGTGGTATAACTCAGTGCACTTAATTTGATATCTATATAATGCAGCAGCACAAATGTACCAGCTGCTAATGGCTAAGACACACACCGAATGGCTGACAGTCCAATCAAGTGCGGGATCTACCAAGGAGATGCTCTGTCCCCACTGAATCCCCTGAGCCAGATCATCATCAAGACTGGCTACGGATACTGACTACAGAATGGAGCAAACATCAGCCACCTCCTGCACATGGATGATATCAAGCTGTATGCCAGGAGTGGACGAGATATCGAATCACTGATCCACACCACCAGGATCTAAGGCAAAGGCATCGGAAGTGTAGTCGGATAGTAATAATGAGAAGGAAAGCAGTCTGAAGTGAGGAGATTGCACTACCAGAAGACAACATTGTAGATACTGAGGACAGCTCAAATGAAATTTGATGGCAGCAGCATGTCTGAAAGTTGGAATGGGGCAACAAAAGGCTGGAAAAGTAAGTGGTACTAAAAGAAAAGCTGGAGGATCTAATGAACTAACTAACTTCAACTAACAAAAAGAAGTCCAGTTGCCTTTTTTCAAGCTCCAGAGACGACGATGACCTGGATGACTGAGAATCTACACAGACATATAGGATCTAATGAAGTTAATTGCAAAATGTTAGTAAAATGATTGAATATAAAAAGTAGATTTTTGGGGTGGCTGTGGCTCAGGAGGTAGAGCAGGTCACCTACTACTAATTGAAGGTTTCACTGAATTAAAAAAATTGGAACATCATCAAATGAAAAATATGACTTTATAACTTTATACATGTGAACTTTGGGAACTACCAAATTTAGCCTGTGCCCAAACTGCACAGAAAGTTTGTTTGCTGATATTTATTGAGCTGTTTGAAATGTTGCGTTTGAAATTTCCTGCCACTTCAAAATAAATAAATGCATAAATAAATCAAATTAAAGTTTCTCCATTTATGCTAGGTCTTTGTCCATAGAGCTAGCTAGATGCAGAAATACCACAACAACAATTCTGTTGACAAAGCATGACAAGGGTGAGATGAAAAAGGGTTGTGTGCAGGCTTTCTAGCTGTCTTGCCTGATAATATTTTTATATTAAACTGTGTGTTTTGAGCTGATGGTGTATGTTACAGTTTGTTTTCACCTCTAAATAACTAAACTCACAGCTGAAAGTTTCATCTTTGTATCTTGAGTTGACGCGTGGTGAAACACTGCACATTCCACCAAAGGGGCATTTAGGATAAGATAAAAAATACTTTATTTTTTCCCAAAGTTGGAGAATTGCTGTGTTACACTAAGAGGAAAATCACTGAACCAGCATACATGTAGATTGAATGTCAGGGTTGTGGTGTTAGATGAAGACTTTCTGAATCTGTCCTTAACAGATGATGAGAAAATGTTCAGGTCCCTGCTGAACGTTGCATCCTAGTGTTATGAGCCAATAGAGCAGACAAGCGATAACTTAGTGCATCCTGTGTACAACCAGTGTTTGTTCTAGAATTTTAGTTCTCCTGCCATATTACTCCACTGGATCTGACTGTTACCTTATAGTCCCCCTTCTGTGCCATTAGACACCTTTTAAACTGCTGTTGTAGTCAGCATTTAGACCCGTACTTTGCACAATATAAGGTTCATAGGTATGAATGTGTGTGTGTGTGTGTGTCTTTGAGTAAGTGAGGTAGTACTTGCAGGTTTTTAGTTTGTTTATTTTTACCTTTTATTCTGATACCGTGCACCGTGAGCTCCTGTAACCAAAACTAAATTCCTTGTATGTGTAGCATACCTGGCCAATAAATTTTGATTCTGTAACTGAGTAGATGATCTGTGAACGGACTGCATCCACCAATGAGTCTTTACTGAAAGAAACTAAATGCATATAAATACATGTTTTTAAAAGAATTATATTGCTTTACTCAGTTCCTCCCTGTAGAAAGTAATCTGTTACTCCTTTCATTGGATTATATTTACGTTAGTCGACATCACCGCCTCATCACATCAGCTGCCAGTGTTAACCAGTGCTTGTAGAAGTGTGTCTGACTGGATGTGTTTCACGAACTGATCCATTCATTTGTCACTGGCAGTACTTGTTGATGGCCCATAGCAGCCTGTCCTCAGCTAATAGAGGAAAGTGCACGGTGCAGTGTTTAAAAAATAAATAACAAAGGTTTTGCTTAACCCTTAGTAGTTTGACAAAAGAAAAAAAATGTAAGAATTTGAATCAGTGATCATTTGCCAGCTTTTCCTGAAGGATTCTCCCACATCAGTTTGCACTGTCCAAATATACGACCTTCTGTTATCATGTGTCCACACTTGGGTCATGTAATATCAACTATGCTGATCCACTGAGCACAGAACGAGTGAAATCAGTTTTCTTTGGGACCGTCAGCATATCATATACGGACTTTGGAGCTTGAAGAGTGCCACTCTGTGCAGCATGCAATGCTGTCAATGATGCTTCACACTTCTGCAGAACTGCAGCCTGCTGCTAACCAGCATTGGTTTCATCTGAAGTGTAGAGGGTCCTCAGCCTCATTGTGTCACTGACAGGAGTGGGACTGTAAGGCTGCTGCTGGTGAGCCCTCTGCACCTGAAATATTGATAATGCTTCTTGTCATTTGGGTGTAGACAGGAAGGGAACCGTAAACTTCACTGATGAGAAGATATTGCTCCAGTTTCCAGATTTGAAGACGATAATCTCTTAAATGTGCAGACAGCGCTGCTAGTAATATTTACAGGTTGCTCATATGCAGGATCCTTGCATGGTCGTTTGTAGTGTTTGATAAAGGGATGCAAAAGGAAACCCTTTAATTGTTACATGAGGATTAGTAATAAGGGAAAAAGGGCAAAACCACAGTGATGAGTTTTTGTGCAGCATTATTGCATAAGACTGAAATCATTTGTGCAGCCTTATCTCATAGAGATTACTGTACACTGTGTGAGAGCTTACCAAGATGCTTTTCAGCTACCCAATGTGAGATTTTCACCATGTCTTACTCTGCTGCTGTTGACTTTTGGGGTCTTTTGGTCTGTTCTTCAAAGACCCCTGGTGAGAAAAATCCACTTTTGAGTTTATTATTGTTTGGACAGCGACCCAATGAGAACGATGAAAGAATTTTATAGTAACATGTATAGAAGACACTGATTTGCACAACTAAATATTTGCAGCACACACTCAAGACACTCTCCTTGTGTTTTGTGACTGGTGTGTGGACATGTTCTATAAGCATCTTCAGTGTTCTATCTGTGAGGCTTCAGGAGAACCTGAGGGAGAATTCCAGATCAGTGCTCCTGTGGACTGTCTGACTGTGCAACTTGCAAAAAAAGCCATAGTACAAAAACATGAAGAGCATATTTAGGTGTCATAGTTCAGTTTGTTTTGTTTTTTTCACTTTTTGACATCTCTCTCTCTCTGTCACTCGCTGACCCTTCCCCTCTCTCCTTCCTGCATCCTTTTCATTCATTCTCCTCTAACAGGACACTAATGGGTCCATACGGAGTAGACCGCGCTGTTCATTCCATGGAGTTTACGGACTGTGAGAATGGCCTCGGTAAGTATTTTTTCCTCTCTGTAGTGAGGGTTATACTTGTGTGCCTGCTGCTCTTTGGCTGCACATGGTTCTGGGTAGAGCTCGTGGTCTAGACTTTTCTTTCAGTGATTGCAAGCATGCCAACATGAACCGAGCTCTGAGAGTAACTGCTCATCCCACAGGACACAGTCGCTAGACACTTCATACCCAGTACCTCAATAAATATACACAACAAGCTGAGATGAAGCAGTGGTATTACATTTTAGAATAGAGCTTGTTACGCTGTTGATTAGCAAGAAGGTCCTGGGCTTGAATCCACCAGCTGGCCTGGGCCTTTCTGTGGAGTTTGCATGTTCTCTCTGTCTGTGTGGGTCTCCGGTATGCTTGTCTCCTCCCATAGTCCAAAGACCGGCAGTTACTGGGGTTAGGTTAACTGGTCACTTTCAATTACCCATGGGTGTGAATGTGAATGGCTGTGTGTCCCTCTGTGTTGGCCACAGGCTGGCCACCTGTACAGGTGTAACCTGTCTCTCGCCCTGTGACAGGCTGGCGACTCTAACCCTGTCTGTGTGCAGGAGCTGTTGTGTACAGTGTGCTTTACCTGCAGAAGCACAGATGAATGCTCTGGGGATGAATCATAGCTTAAACCTGTGGGTCTTAAGAACTGTGGAGCTGAAGGAAACTGCATGCCACTGAGATTTTTTAAATCCCCTGCATTTGTTGGAAGGTATATAATGCAGGCCCTGTTGTTGCTAGATGAATGTGTCCTGGACACGATCAAGTCTATATTAATGTTGCCATAATACTATTTTGAGTAACAAATGGATCCATTGTGTACTTTTTTTGAGTCCTAGTACTGTTGCAGCTCTGTTCATTCGAATAAGCTCACTCAGCTGGTGTGTTTACGTCTCCTATTAGAGATGGGCACTGTGGAGAATCATAAAATGGTGACATCATGCACCACGCGTCTTCTCCTTGGATAAATGCCCGTCGTGTTAAATGTTTCAAGACCAACAAATCAATTCATTCATTTACATGAAGTCCAACTCAGTTACCCTTCTTAAACTATCAGTAGAGTACATGGCTTCATTTAGTCGTCCTCCACTAACAACTGGCTATAGAGCCCGATTATGAATAGCTAAAATAATATTAGTCCTACTTTTAAAGGGATTTGCAGAGTAGGTTTTTATGCTATGTATCACTGTGTTTGCCTGGTAGGGGAAGTAGGTCAAAGCCCTAACCCACTTAACTGAGCTGGGTTAAGAATACAGAAGCTGCTGTTGTTTTTATCCACATCACTACGCTGCTGGAACTTGTGTCTAACTAACATCAAACAGCTTGTTTCCATGAATGTTTTTACTAGAACGCTGCAAAATATCCTACTGAACCAAAATTGTTTTCTATAGATAGCTATATATACATAGATTTACATTAGTTGTTCTACAGCATAAACAGATGTGGACAAAATTGTTGATATTCTTCCATTAAAGACAGAAGAACCCACAATGGTCACTGAAATAACTTGAAACTGACAAAATTAATAATTAATAAAAAAAACATACTGGAAATTAAATAATGACTAACTTCAACAGAATTATTAAAAAAAATGAAACTAGCCTGGACAAAAGGATGGTGCCCGTAGAAAAGATTGAAAATAAGAGGAGTAAGAACAAACATTAGTCCGTCGCAGAACAAGCTGTTTTTCATGGGTGCAACCCACACACTCAACTCTGCTGCTCAACCCACACACTCAACTCTGCTGCTCAACCCACACACTCAACTCTGTTGCTCAACCCTCCATTTTAAGGGGAATAATCTGGCCTTCCAGCAGTAGGAGATTTATTGCCAAAAGTATTTTATGACTAAGAAATGATTGACCAAACACAAATTTTATTACTTGTTGTGCTAAGTTTATATGTTTCATACAGGTGCAGTGGTTTTATTGAAACACTATATAAGGCAATAATAGATTTGTACAATGAGCTTGAATGCCAGTATTTTGTGTGACGTCCTTCATTCTGAACTCTCTGAGGCAGCTTCCTATCATTTCTTTAAGAAGGCCTCAGGAACAGTTCTCCTGGCTTCTTGATGGGCATTCAGAGCTCTTCTTTGGGTGTTTCTGCCTTTGGTTCCATTCTCTGTCAGGATGCTCCCACACTGACTCAGTGATGCTGAGGTCCCGGCTTTGGGGAGGCCGATCTATGACTGATAGTGCTCCATTGCGTGTTTTTCAATCCAGGTGTGCTTTTACTGCATCATCAGTGTGTTTTGGGATTATTGTCATGCTACTGAAGCTGTGGCCAATCAGACCCATTCCAAATAGTGCTGTATGGTGGATCAAATCAGATGGTACTTTTCTGTGTTCATAAATCCATCAATTTTGACAAGATCTCCACCACCACCGGTTGTTTTTCAGCCCCAAACCATGACAGAGCCTCCACCTCTCTGCTGACCTCCTTTGTACCTACTGACGACAATTTGAACCAAATATTTGGATCCATCGGATCTGTTGGCTTCCTGACAGCCGCCCTTCCACTGAGACCATTTCTGATGAGGCTTCCGTGAACAGACTGAAGGTCCAAATGCATCTCTCAGGTCCTGTGTCAGGTCTTTGCTGGATTGTTACCAGTTTCTCAAGGACATGACTTTCAGATGATGTCCATCTGGAGACAGATTTTAGGCCTGTCACTTCTTTTGTCCTTTTCAAAGATTCACGGCACACTGTGCTACAATATGCCAAGCTATCAGCTAACAGTTCTTTGGGTCTCACATTGTTGTTGTCAAACTGTGCTATCTTTGGCATTTTTCAAAGGTTCAACTGGCAAAACTGTAACAAAGGAAAGCCCAAAGATCCAATTTTAAATTGGATCTTTGCTAAGTTGTCTGTTATGTGTAGACACAACACTGGTTCATCCCTTCATTTAGGTGCGTTTTTATGCTGGAAGGATTCACAGGTCAGTGTTGGTGGTTCAACAAACAAAAGAAAAAAATGTTGCTGTGAAAGTAGTCAGGTACAAGGACTGGACTAAAAATGAGTGAAAAAGCAGCCGATGACCAAAGAAACACTTTGAAAGACCTTCAGAAAGATCTACTGCTCGAGAGCCCTTGACAAGAAAGCCAGGTCAGGAACACACTCGATGATGTTGGTGTATCACTGGCAAAGTCTATAATCAAGAGACATCTTCAAGAATAGAAATACAGAGGGTTTGCAACAAGGTGCAAAGCACTGGTTACACTCAGATTAGACTTTGACAGGGAACATCTAAAAGAGCCTTCACAGTTCTACAAAAAGCTTGTTGCATTGATGAAACCAAGAAGGAATCAAGAAGGAGAGAAACCGTTCATGATCCAAAGTCTACAACATCCTCTGCCAAACATGGCGGAGGCTGCCAGGGAAACCACGACACTAGGGTTTATTGATGATGTGAGCGCTGATGGAAGCAGCAGGATGAATTGTGTACAGGGCTGTATTCTCTGCCCAGGTTCAGCCACATGCTGCAAAACTGACAGGAGAACTTCACACTGCAAATGAATACTGGCTGAACCAAACTGCAAACCCAGGAGTTTCTCAAGGCAAAGAAATTGGATACTCTTCACCAACCTGATCTCAGCAAATATTTGAAAAAGTCTTTATATTAAAAATGTTAGTTTGTCCAATTACTTTTGAGTGGATGAATGGGGGACTGTGTATAACAGTTAATGCAATACTTTTATTATGGGGGGGGGGCAGCGTATCTATGTGTACACATAGGTGAGAAGCAAATGAGCTTAACATGCAGGTGTACTCAGTGTTATGATTTTATATATATATATATATATATATATATATATATATATATATATATATACACACACACACACACACACAATTTTTAAATCTTTCTTTTTGTACACATATCACTACTCG
>VUQK01003208.1:71279-106730 GCA_015106715.1 Bujurquina vittata | reverse complement strand
ACAGTTCTGATAGCAAACCGGTGAAATTCTCAGCCTGATGCAAGACGACTTCAGGATGGTGCAGTGTCTGGCTAGAACCCTGAGTAAGTGACTTGAACTTACCATAGCTTATTCATTTTCTTGTAGTTTTGGCCTCATAGAAAACTTGTTGCTTTTGTAGTTTTGATCCCAAACTTCATATGTTTGGCTTAGCTCGTTGCTATTCTTCTTCTTCTAAATCTAAGTCGGTGAGACCCTATTATGCAGTTTGTGCCAATTATGAATAATATTATTTACAGTATATTAAGTCAGTGTACTCCTGATGCTGGTTCCAAGCCTTGATAAATGGGGAGGGTTACATCAGGAAGGGGCATCTGGTGTAAAATTGCTGTTGGAAAACAGGATGACAATGGAAATTGTGCAATTGTTGGCCAAAGACAAAGGAAGAGGAAGGGGGAAAGGCACGTTAGGCAGCAGCAGAAGAGAAGGAAAGGCAGGAGTGCTGAGGTGAATGGAGAGATTCGAAATGTGGGGACTATGCCTGGTAATCTTGAAAGAAGAGTATATGAAAAGTGTTGTAGAGTTGAAGCAAGTGTCAGACAGGATCATGAGTTTGAAGCTGGAAATTGAAGGGGTCATGTTGAATGTTGTCATTGTGCATGCCTAAACAGGCTGAATGTCAGTTAGAAGAGAAATTCTGATGTCAGTTGGATTGAAGTGGTAGAGAGTGTCCCCAGGGAGCAGAGAGAGTAGTGATTGGAGCAGACTTCAGTGGACATGTAGGTGACTTTAACAGAGGTGACAAGGAGGTGTTGGGTAGGTATGGTGTTAAAGAAAGAAATGCAGAAGGACAGCTGATTGTGAATATTGCAAAAAAAGATTGGAAATGGCTGTGGTGAATACATACTTTAAGAAGAGGGAGGAACATAGGGTGAGTGCAGAAAGCACAGACAGAGGCAAGGATTACATAGTAGAAGCTGAAGAAAGTAAGAAAGTAAAATGTTGCTCAGAGTTCAGAAGGTGTTAGGTGCCTGGACAGAGGAAAGAAGACAAGGAGACTAAGTGGTGGTATGAGGAAGTACAAGGAAGTGTTCAAAGGAAGAGGCTAGCAAAGAAAAAGTGGGATAGTCAGGGAGATGAAGGAATGATGAGGTGTTAAAAGCAAAGGAAAAGGCTTAGAGTGAGTTATATGTGAGGCTGGACGCTAAAGAAGGAGAAAAGGACTCATATCATTTGGCTAGGCAGAGAAAGATTGAGCTGGAAAGGATGTGCATCAGATTAGGGTGATTAAGCATTGAAATAGAAATGTACTAAGTTAAAGGAATGTATTGAGAAGACGGAAGGAGTACTTTGAGGAGCTGATGCTGACGAGAGGATGCCTCAGATAAGGAGAAGAAGTGCACTGGTGCTGGTACTAATTTTCTAGAGCAAGGGTGATGTGCAGAGCTGTAGCAACTACAGAGGGATAAAACTGATGAGCCATACCATGAATATATGGAGAGTTGTTGCAGCTAGGTTAAGAAAAGAGATGCCCATCAGCGAGCAGCAGTATGGCTTTGTGCTGAGAAAGCGCACTACAGATGCGATGTTTGCTTTGAGAGTATTGATGGAGAAGTATAGAGAAGGTCAGAAGGAGTTTCACGGTGTCTTCTAGATCTAGAGAGTGAGAATATGACAAGGTCCCCGAAGAGCAGCTGTGGTACTACATGAGAAAGTCAGGAAAAGAGGAAGACCTCATAGAAGATTCAGAAATGTAGTGAATGACGATATGTGGAGGGTTGGTGCGACAGAGGAGGATGCCTGGGACAGGGTCAGATGGAGGCAGATAATCTGCTTGATCTAGCATATGCGATGCCAACTGAGCTAAGCAGATTGTGGTTTGGTTGTTGTTACTGTAAAAAAATGAAATACTGTAACGCAAAAAAGGGAGAACCAATTTAGTCTACACACAGATTGTCAAAGCTATGAAAATGAGGAGATTGTAGATGCCATTGTACACTGACAGATTACTGGCACTGCATTAGCATTGTGAGGAACCCAGATTTAGCTGCAGACTGAAGAAGCAGAAGAAGCATGTTTGAGCAAATGTACAATCCCTGGCTCCTCTAGTCTGTTGATGAATCCTTGGGCAAGATACCTCACCCCAAGTAGGCCTAGATGCCTCCACCAGAGTGTAAATGTTAGATAAGACAATTAGAAAAAAGGTGCTTTTATGAATGCAGGGTTCTAGCCAGCAGTTGAACCGATTGGTATCATAACAGTTGGCTAGCGCTGCGGCCATTAGCATTAGCAAGGAGTTCGGTACATTCAGTCTGTAGAGGGGACCCCCCACCCCCAGTCATACGTTCGGTACCGATAGCCCCCCTCCCGGTCGTGCAATCACGCTGACCTGAAAAATTTTCTGACTAGAACTCTGGAATGTATGTAGTAGAAAGTTCAAATAGAGTAGAAAAGTGCTATATAATTACAAGCCCATTTACCATTTATTTATCTAGGCTTGGGACTGGCACTAGGTGAATACCAGCATGTGGTAAACTCTTGTTCTATGCCTCTTTGTCTTGAATAGGGTCTTTTAAGTCAGGCAAATGCTTTAACGACTATACGATGGATCCAACACAGAATTACTTGTAGTCCTGTAACACAATATAGGACTCAAATGATTATGTGAGACTCACTACATGGGGAACGGCAAACTTCTGCAATACATTATGATATGTGTGTAAGGAAAAAAATCGCTTAAAAGTTCTATGTAATGGTTCTAAAACAAAGTCAGAATCTGCAAAAATGTCTCAAAAAGGTCTTGAAATGCAACTTCATTTACTATTATGGCATGGCTGTTATGTTAGAGGTGGCTATAGTGGGTTTTAGCGTGAAGATGTAAGCATTAAAATAGAGGCTGTGTAACATTCAAATGTAATAATATTAATTAGACAAAGAACAATTCCAATGACCCTAATGGCAGATACAACAAGGGAGCACTTTACCATGCCCGGGATATGGTTATCAGGGACCCACCCTGGAACAAACCAGGGAAAGGAGCTCAAGGTGGAGCACCTGGTGGCCTGGCCTTAGCCCATGGGGCCCGGCTGGGTGCAGCCGGAAGAGAAGACATGTGTCCACCCTCATATAGACCCAATACCCGCAGGAGACCATGGACTATGCTCCGCACCTCCATTGCTGAGGCTGCTGGTTCGGTGGTAATCCCCAAACCAGACGGTGTACACCGGAGTTGAAGGGAGCCATTAAGCTGAAGAAGAAGTCCTGTCGGGCTTGGTTAGCCTGTGGGACTCCAGAGGCAGCTGACGAGTACTGGAAAGCCAAGCAGAATGTGGTGGCTGAAGCAAAAATTTGTGTGATGGAAGAGCAGTGAGGCCAAGAAAAATGTAGAGGAAGCAGAGTCTGGGGATGAGGGGAATGATTCACCCATCACTGGGGGTGAGGTCACTGAGGTATTTAACAACACCTTCGTGGGAGGGCACCTGGGATGGATGAGATTCGCCCTGAGTTCCTGAAGGCTCTGGATGTTGTCTTGCCTTGGTTTGCACACCTCTGCAACAATGCGTGGAGATTTGGGGCAGTACTTCTGGATTGGCAAAATGGGGAGATGATCCCTCAATTTAAGAAGGGAGACTGGAGGGTGTGCTCCAACTATTGGGGGATCACATTCCTCAGTCTCCCTGGGAAAGTCTATGCCAGGGTGTTGCAGTTTGCCTGTTAGTCGAACCTCGAGTTCAAGAGGTTCAGTTTTTGTCCTGATCGTGGCACGCTGGACCAGATCTTTATCCTCTCAAAGATTTTCAAGTGTGCCCATCCAGTCTGCATGTGCTTTGTGAACCTGAAGAAGGTATTCAACACATTCATAACTCGGAGCATCCTGTGGGGCTGCTGCGGGAGTATGGGGTGTCTGGCCTGTTGTTACTGGGCAAGGCAAGGCAAAGTTCATTTACAGTATATATGACATTAAAAACAACTTCCGTTGCCCATAGTGCTGTACAGATCATCAAAACCTGCAATAGTCATTAAAAACAGCAATAAATACAATTAGAAATTAAATATTAAATGGTAAAACCCTAGGTAAAATCACAGAGATACTGTATAAAAATTATAATACCATAGTAAAGCCAGAATACTCCACTCAGCTAGTGTCAAATGCAAGCGAATACAAATATGTCTTAAGAAATGCATTAAAATGATTGCGGAAATCTCTTATACAAGGAGGTAAATTGTTCCAATGCTTAGGTGCCACCACTGCACAGGCTGTATCACCTCTGCTTTTTTAACTTGGATATACTTAATAACCAATGTTCTGTAGACCTCAGGACCTTAGAAGGAATATAGGGTCATAAAAGATCCGTTCGGTATCCAGGCATCAAACCATTAAGACTCTTAAAAAAAAGTAAATTAGTTAGTAAATTTTTAAATTGGATCCTAAAATAGACTGGGTGCCAATGTATGGAGGCCAATATAGGTGTAATATGATCACGCCGTTTCTTGCCTGTCAACAGCCGTGCTACTGCAATTTGGACCGTTTGCAAGATGCGAAGTAACAGCTAATCACAGCCAACATAGAGAGAATTACAATAGTCAAGACAAGAGGTAATGAAGTCCTGTGGCGGGAGGTAGGCCTTTATTTTACTAAGGAGCCTTAAATGAAAGAAACTCACCTTAACTACAGAGCTAATCTGCTTATCAAATTTTAAAGCACTATCAAAGATAACACCAAGGTTCATTGCAGCAGGATGGTCATTCAGTCCTTGTACAACTGCAGTGAGAGCTTGGTCCGCATTGCCGGTAATAAGTCCAACTCATTTCCAGTGGTTGTTGGACTCCACCAGGGCTGCCCTTTGTCACAGATTCTGTTTATAGTTTTTATGGACAGAATAGCTAGGCATAGCCAAGTGGTGGAAGGTTTCCACCTTCGTGGCCTCAGAATCACATCTCTGCTTTTTGCAGATAATGCAGTCCTGTAGGTTCATCAGGTTTCAACTGGAACTGGAGTGCTTCGCAGCCAGGTGTGAAGTGGCAGGTATGAGAATAAACTCTTCTAAGTCTGAGGTCATGATACATTATATTGCTGTCCTGTATGTATATTGTTTTCAAACCTCTAATAGAAAGTGGTCCTTATTGCCCTGTCATGGTTAACACATGGTAGACTTTAATTAGCTGTTGGCGTCACCACTTTTAGTTAATGTCTGATCTGTGCTTGAATTCTAATGGAGAATAATGACATAAGGCCCTAGAAGACAAAGATAAACTGCAAAGTCTATATATTCACTTAATGAAAAATATGCCTCATATGAGTTTTTTTTTTAGTCACTATAGTTATAAAGACTTTATTTCCCTATCACAATAATCTGAGCAATATACCAGTATTCTGAGTTGTGGCCAGTTATTAAAAGCGTATTATGGTTATCTTATTGTAGTTAAAAGGTTTTGTAAATATTTGTTCCATTATTCTTTTGAATATTTTGCTCATGTAACACCTTAATACACTTAACTGATGTTTTATGTTCATAGGATATGTTTCTATACAATGTTTTGACAACAGAAAGCTAGAACAAAAAATATTAATAAAGTATAAAGTTATAATATTATAATATTTTTTAAATATTCATATATATTTATTTGGATGTCATAGTTTTGGGAGAATTCAGGTTTTAAACCACATAACTGCCAGGGTAGTAATGCAATGACTCTGGTCTGATACAATAAAGCCTACATACCACATAGTCTCTCACACCACTCTATTTGTGAAGTGTTGGATAATTATTTGCTTCATTTGATGTTCTGCCTCACTGTCACATCCACAATGGAAAAAAAAATACGGTTTTGATTAGCAGTTTGAGCAACCTAATCTGCTAGAGGCTTAGTGAATCACTAATGTGCTTCTCTGATCAAAACTTGAATTGATTCAATTGGTGTAAGAGCTACAGTACTGCATGTTTTCATAAGCTGGGCATCATTCGCTTCATCCGGCAAGCTGAGAGCAAGAGTTTTAAAGGCCACAAAGCTCAGATCTCAGCAGGCCACATGTTTCTCACCATGTGAGGCTGCATGTGTTGGAACACATGTCAGTGATCCGTGATCCGGCGCATGAAGAGGCTGTGTGCATGTCTGTGTGGACTTTGTGTATTACATAGCTTTGTGGTCTTTCTAGCTTTCAAGGTGAAAAGGGTTAGGTCACTGAAAAAGGTCAGCTAAACTGAGACAAGACACTTAGTAAATTGAAGCCAAAGCAAGCCAGTAATCTAATAAAACTGAACATTTTCTGTAGGTTTGTAAAAGTGAACCCTTTTACAGTGTCTGATTGTTTACCATTGCCATTTGATGCATTAACAGTATACAATGTATCCTCTTTAAAGTCAAATTTAAGTGGCTTTAGTCTGAAAATTGATGGTATCATTCACTATTATGTTTTCATGCACTGAAACTTGTTTAAGTTGTTGTATACTGTAAAACAAAGAGATTTAGAAGAAGCACACCGAGACAGACAAATCAATGGCTACTACACAGCTGTTGTTGGAAAATATGCATTGAGTCTTCAGAAAAGAAAGCTTTTATGTAGAACCCTATGCAGTGCTGTTAAAAACTAAGCACACACTTACTGTTTTCATAGGAAGTAAGGGGGCAAGAAGCAGCCAGCTACTGCTAATCAAATGACCTTGATTAAATGATCATCAGCAAGTGTGGCCACCACTATAAATGCAGACGTTATGTCAGTTTGCTGGTCTGGAGCATTTAGGTGTGTGTTATTACCCAGCTGTAGTCATCTGCTACGACCTAGCCCCAACCGGTCACGGCAGATGACTGCCCCTCCCTGAGCATGGTTCTGCTGGAGGTTTTTTCCTGTTAAAAGTAAGTTTTAAAGTCTTTAGAGTTGTAGAGTCTTTAACTACAGTACAAAGCACCTTGATGTGACTGTTTGTTGTGATTTAGCGCTATACAAATAAAACTGAATTGAATTGAATTGAATTGAATTGAATTGAATTGAATTAATACAAGAAGTAAAGATATCAATATTGATCTTAGAGAAGTAATTGTTGCTGCTCATCAGACTGGGAATGGAAGTAGCTCCTGGGTTTTTAGACGTAAACGCTATAGGCCTCGGCTAGCATGATAATGTTACGGTTCTTGATTTGCGATCACAGTACCTGGGCACCTTGCGGTCACTGAGTCGACCATGAACTCCTCTGTATACCAAAGTATTTTGGAGACAAATGTGAGGCTCTGAGGATACTGGGTCATTCAATCCAATATCAAGCACAGCAGCAAATCTACAACAAAATGACTGAAAAAGAAAAGAATCAGAGTGTTGCAATGGCCCGGCCAAGGTCCTGAGCTCAACCTGAGTGAAATGCTGTGTTGGGACTTTAAGAGAGCTGTGCAAAAATGAATGTCTGCAAACTTCAATGAGCTGATGCAACATTGCAAAGGGCCCAAATTTCTCCATGATGGTGTGAGAGACTGATAGTCATAAAGAAAAATGATTACTTGAAATTATTGCTGCCAAAGGTCATTCTACAAGCCATTGAATGTGTGATATACTTAGTTTTGTTACAGGACTGCATAGAGTCGTGAAAAGATGACACGGTGTTAATAAATTTAACAGATTTAGTTTTAATCATTCAAATAAACCTGCTAATCTTGTAGGCATTTATAATTGCTAGGATCTTGAAATTTTCAGTCGCCTTGTGATTTCACTCAGGATTTATGGCTCACTAACATGACAAATGATCAGTGGAAACTCTAAGCTTCTCTTACGTAAAACCCAAAGGCTTTTTCTGCTTGAGGGGATCCACATGGTGAGGTCTTTACTCACTAAAGTCATCCATCCTGACTGGGATTAAATTGCTGGCTTGACATTATATTGTTTATTTTATTCTATTATTGGTTGTAAATATTTTCTATTAAGTATGTTGTGTGAGTCTTGTTTTTCTGAAAGTTCTTTCATAATGACTTTTGTTCTTTCTTTATTTCTTTTGCGTTATGTTTTTAAAAGCTCATCTGCATGCATGTGTTTGCCAACTAATGTGTGCTACAAAGGCTTAAATATGTACCTTTTGTGTTACATACTTCATATGTCTCAGTACAAATAAATTAAATCAATAAATGAATGCCACTTACAGCCCACATTGACATCATCAACATCAAATTCCTGGTTGTCTGATTGGCTAAGATAAAGATCAGTTGTTATCTGATATTGGCCAGTAAGACTCAACCTCCTGCAGTTGACCTTTCGTGGCGGGGGTATAAGTTTCATGTCCACGTTAGTGTGCTGTAATCTTTTTCTTAACTAGGAAACACATAATGTGTAACACATTCAATACAAAAATAAAACACTGTAATTTTATTTATATATGTATATATATGTGTATATATATATATAATAGCATGTCCCCCTTGGTTCTTGCATCATACTCAAACAGTACTCACACACAAAGCTTCTCATGCTTACAGAGGCATCGTCACAGTTTCCACGTCCGGTTTTAAGGAAGTCAGAGTGTAGCCTTGGGCACCACAGGCTTTTATGTCTTCAAAACGGAAATGACCTGCAACTTTGCCACATTAGCACAGGCCTGCGTACACTCTAGCACATTTCCTTTTGGTCCAGGGAAATCTGTATGTAAAGTATTTGGCTCAGAATAGCAAATCACTGCTGTTTTGGCTGAGAATATTCACTCACTTCTGAGGCTGCTAATTAACTGTGTTATTAGTTACATTTGAGTATTTTTCGCTGATTAAGAACCAAACTAAGATTAGAATATGATGCTTATTGAGAAACATTATTTTTCATGCACACATGAAGACATCTAATTTTTTGCACCATATATTATTGTATGTGAGAAATTTAAATGTCCCTAATGTATTTGCAGTATATTACCTTATGATTATAATGGTGGTTTTAAACAAATGGCAATGTTTTATTGTCACTATAGTCACGTTTTTAGATGGCCCTACTGTGAACACCCCTGTAATGTAGCAGACAGGTGGTGCCCTCTGCTGGCATATTACCTCAACTTATCCTGAACCAAAACCAATGTACCTTTGTAGAAAAAAAACTGTTCCCACTGCCCATTTTACATGTTTTAAAACCACTGATCATTATCAGTTTCTCTTAGTTATACTTTCCTTTTATCAATTCCACACAAACTAACAGTATATAAAGGGACATCTCTTCTGGGACTCATACGTATAACATAAAGGCATAAAAAGCCACACTCAGTACACAGGCAGGTAATGAGATGTACCAGCACAGTCTCTGTGTGCAAATACACCAGCCATCCAGAGAGATCTTTATTAAGGTGTGCAAACAAATAAGAAAAATGTGCAACGCGTGACTCCGCTGAATCACAGTATGTACTGTACCTTGAATATGCCTTTTTTCTGACCCACAGCAATTACTTACATGTGTTTACTCAACTACATGAAGAAAGGTTCCTACCAAAGAGACACTTGTTTACAACCAATCATAGAGACTGGGCTTGTGAATGTTAGGATACACAATGTGAGCCCCTTTCTCTCACCATGCTATTTTTAGAAGACACCAATGCCTTCCGGCAAAAATCACATGAATATGGATAGTGTGCTCGGCTGTACAGAGTGGTTTACAGCAAGAGAGCAATGATTCAGTCAGACAGTTTGCATGTATTCAGTGTGTGTGTACACTGGACCACTGTTGGCATATCATTAGGTTTTCAAGTAATAAAATACTAAAGAGCTGCTGACATTAAACGTGTCTTTTTAAAGAATGCTTGATGAAAATAATGCAATGTAGAAAACGGGGTGTAGTTAATGTTTGTAACACTGAAGTACTGTTTTTTCAAGATTAAACACGCTGAACTTCCTTACCACTTATTTGCTAAATAAAGCATCAGACATTAACTCTTTAAAATTTACAAACACAAAAGCATTTTTTTTACATCTGCAGAGTGCATCATTTTTGTGATTAAAAATCCTGGCAAAAATAGCTCTTCCTCAGAATGGAAGTATTAGATCCATAATGCAAAAATAAACCATTAAAAACACACCAGTTTATTTTAATTACTAAATTTTATTTTATTTTAAAAAAACATGGCATAAGCATTAAAATAGTGATTGAATTTTACTATAAAATACCACTACAATTTTTTTTCTTGTGAGCTTATTGTCTTCATACCAGAAGTACAATCACTCATTTGTAAAAATAGTAGTTGACTTTTTACTTTGCACCACTCCTAAATGTATCTGGTTTACTTCTCATCACTCTTGTGGCAACTAGCATTGTCTGCTATCCTGTCCTTGACCTCTACATACTTTGCAAGTCAATATTATTCAGAGGCTGTCTATGGTTTTGCCTTTAAATAGGCCAATTTAGTCTTGGAGCACATGCATCTTGGAAGACAGGTTTATTTTGGTGTAACTCAATTTTTCTCAAGTCTCCTTGGCCGTCAGGATGTATCCTTGAGAAAGAGGCCACAGGCTTTTCTAAACATCTAAAATCAACTAGTACTCTGTGTATCAAAAAAAAAAAGAAAAAAGAATCCACAATAGGTACTTTTTTACAGGTCCTGCAAGTTTAGCATTGTCCAGCAGAGAGTGCCCTGACTCTGTTTAACACGGGCCTGCTTAGCATCAACCAATGGCTGACACGTGTCCTGCAGGAGTGTTTGGATCAAAATTTGTACTGTTATTGTTTACTTAAAGCATGAAGAAGAGAAACCGAGCCTTTTCTATGTGTGAACTGCATGTACATGTGCATAATATATTTTTACACCAAGAAATATCACATATCAAATGTGTCTCATGCTATTTAAAATCAAAGGCTAATGTTAATGACGTTAATCATGTACCTAAATATTTTGTGTGGCTCTTTGCATGAACTTGTCCTATAGAACACTAATATGTCTCCCAGTGGTCTGGTTCTTCTCTTCTCTTCTCTTCTCTTCTCTTCTCTTCTCTTCTCTTCTCTTCTCTTCTCTTCTCTTCTCTTCTCTTCTCTTCTCTTCTCTTCTCTTCTCTTCTCACCTTTCTTATCGGCCTTCTTCTCTCTGACCATCCTCTCCCCATGGAGTGGTCTTGTTCTCCTCACTTGCAGATGATGTGGCTTGGAAGGCTGGAGCTGATGCAAAGTGACGTGTCTCCCCATCACAGGAGTGGAGCTGAGGCCGGGCCTCACTTCCCCCGCAATGGGCTGTTTTTGTTCGCCGCAGCTCATGCGGATAATTTGCCGGGATGTAGTGGAGGGCTGTCACAAGGACTTGGCTCAAGGGGTGTGGGAAAATAACAGAAGCGTCTTCCATGCTCAAACCCTGCTTTAATGATGAGCATTAAATATGAACATCTTCTTTGTGTAAGTGATGCATTAGGCACTGTACATGTCCCTTTCTCTTTAGTTTTGCCTTTTCCCTCTTTTGGTCCTTTCTTCCTCTCTCTGATTTTCTCCAGCCATGTCTGGAGTCTTGTTTGAGAATCAGTTGAATAATCTGACTGACAAGCAGCCTTGAGGTCATCGCATCTCTGCGCAGAAAATATTCTCAATTCTTTGCAAAAGCGCACCACAAACACAGCACTGTGTAGTTGAGCCAATGCTCCTCTATGCGCTCATGCAACTGATTCACTGCATTCTCTGATTCAACCATTATCTTTATCTCTTTGAAGACTTTAAATGGAACGTTAGTAAAAGTATTGTTGTCGAACTCTGTTTTGCTTCACATTTACAAAGAACAAGCGTATCACTGAAGCAGTGCCATCTTATAGCAGGTGAGAAATTAACAGGCAGAAACTCTCCTTCATACCTTGCTGATCAGAGACAGCAGTCCCAGCTCAGTTGAACAAGCCTATGTAGAATTGTTTCATTGACAGTTACAGATAAAGTGATCTCATGAAACTAAAGAAGAAAACACACCACCCTCCCTTAAAATAGACCTCCCTGGGTACTGAAGCAAAGGACAGAGTGACATTGCGAATGCTAACATCTGTGCAGAACCTTGCAGTACCAAATGCCCCAACCCCAAGTTTGAACAGACTCTACCGTCATCCTCCAAGGAGCAGCCATTTTGGAAGGCTCTCCCGGCACAGATGTTGCATATTAAAATGTAGGGCTGTTTTAGTAAAGGAAATGCTATTGAGAGAGGGGGGCTGTTCCTTTGTGGGCCTCACCTGTGCCTTCATCCGAGAAGCCATTCCAAGAGAGGATACTGTCTAACCAACCAAAAACAAAGTGACATTCAAGAAAAAGTCACCCTGTCGCCTCTTTGACCCTGGGAGGCTGTGGATGTGGACAAAGCATTTCACACTTAAACACAAATTGTTTATACCAGTGCCAACTGGCTCGCTTGCTAATTTTAAGAAAGTGAATTCAGTGAAAATTATACCATGGTCTACATATACCACACGCATAGTTGCAGCCTTATGAGTAATATCGATTTGCTTTGGCAAATCGATTTCTGACAGTCCCTGGTCAGAGCTGGCATAGATAATGAATACTTGTCCCACAGCATCTCTTAATGAAACAAACGTCGTCCACAAGATGGTGATATTCACCAGTTTAATGCGCAGCAACAATCTCACTCCACATGAGACGGAGAGAAAGCCTGAGTGAGCGAGACACCGGGAGATGCAGTACATGGCTGTGTGCGACAGATTGTGTTTGCATGAGGCAGTATGTGATGCCTGTTCAGTGTTTGACTGTGTCCCTTTGTTATGTGTACAATATACACTGTACATGGCTGAGTACATGACTGAGTGAGTGTGTGTTTTTCAGTCATGGGGTGCTCCCTGACTGAGGTGCTGAGGGCCAGAGTGCGCTAACAGAGAGGTTGTGAGTGGTCCCTAAGCTTATTGGAGGGAGTCCCATGGGCCTGGAGCAGAGGAAAAGGTCAAAGCAGGTCAGCTGTCCTGTGAGTTGCTCGGCCCTGTGGCCCACTGTGTGCTGAGCAGGGTTCAGGTGTGCTTCGACCTCTTGCTCCAGCGGGCTGTAAGTAAAGAGACTGAGGTCTGCTGCTCTTATCCAGAAGGCAAGCTGCTGCTGCAGGAGGCCTGACCAGGATCTAAAGAGGCCTCTGTCCTCTTCATCCCACCTTTGCCTCCACCTTTAGAGCCTGTGGAGATTATAGCAGATCTACAGTTGTAGAAGCTCTTCTTCATTAAAGGTTACTGGCTGTAGCTATACAAAGGGAAAAATCGTTAGCAGTAGGTATTAATGATGTTTAAAAAATGAAATGCAGTTTCAAGTAACTTCATAAAATAATTAATAAAATTAATAATTAATTAGCGGAACAAACTAATACTTAAAAAAATATTTTGAAGTGAAAGTCTTTTATGTTTCATTATAACAGATAAGATTCTGCTCTTATCTATCACTGTCAGTCCGGTGTCCTTGAGTTTTGTACTCTTAGTTTAACCTCTCATTCTGGGTCGAATGATCTCACATTTGCACTTTTCAGAATTCCAGATAAAGATAAATAAATTGGTTACAAGCAAATTGTGTCCTTATACGTGTAGTCTTATTATTTATTTTTTAGTCTGGACTGGAATCACTGCATTGTCATTTAGGTACAAAATAACAATTGTTCTGCTGAAGTGCAGTACATTTTGAGGCTTTGTGTCACATTATGTCGAAAAAATAGAGACCATTTAAAAACAAAAGACCGACTTAATGTCAAAAATACCAATCAAATTTATTCTTTCCACTGAACACAAAGTTCCAAAACATCATTAAAGAGGCTGGCTCGATCGCCAGGAATATCTTTTCAAGAAAGGCCATTTCTTTCATGCAACATAATGATGAAAAGTCACGGTAATGATGCCTCAACTATGCTACTGCATGTTCTTTCATGTGGGGTGCAGTCATATTTTCTCCTGTCTGTCATTGTCTTTTTTATATTAGTCATTCAAGGATGCCAACCAGTTAATCCAGACAGTCATAATAGCATTTGTGGACAGTTGACTGCACACACCTTGTCCATAGGTGCTTTAATTAACATGGTTGCTTGAAACCACTAGCAATTAATGTACTGTATCAGCAAGCACAGTGTACCACAATAGGGAATGGTAGCCAAATGGTATCACTGCAATGGCACCTGGTCCTCAATAGGCATTGTTTGGCTACCTTTTGTGCCCATGTAGTGTGACATATTGCCCTCAAGCATTGACCATCTGACCAGGGACAGGGCTTAAACGCTGGGCTAATAATAGGAAAGCATAGCCAGGCAAAGAATTCTAGTAATTATATCCCACTGTGGGACATGATGGGTGAAAAGAGGAAAGGCTAGGGCTAAGAGAGGGTAGACAATAGTGAGGGTAAAAAAAAAAAAGAGCAAGTGAAAGCATCAGTTGAGTTGGTATTTCACATGTCATGTCAAGAAACTATCAGTTTTTCTGACGCAAGAGTATGACAGTCTGAACAATTAGTGGTCTGTTAGGCTTAGAGGTCTAAGCAAGGACAGTTCATGGACCTGAATTGGATCAACACTCCTTAGACTGATGTTGAAGACTAGGAGCTCCCGGTCAGCGCAGGGTACGTGTTCAGATCAGGCATAAAACGTGCTAGGCGATTTCCAGGATCCGAAGCCAAGGTCTTGGCAAGAGTCTGTCTCTCTGGGTTACATAGACCTGCCCTTGAACTCACTTTCCAGGGAATAGACTCATTCTCTCTTGAAAAGTGGAGATAGGAAGCTATTATCTGACACAGCCTGTGGAAGAGACACCGGCCGATGATAGAGAACTCAGCCAGGAAAATGAGGCTGAAGCAGACCAACAGACCAAAGTTTGTTTGCACAGTGACTTTCATATTGTTTGTGTTTGTGTGTATGTGTGTGCTCTGCTATGCATGTGAATTTGCCTGTGTGCTTAATTTGCAGTATCACAGTGTATGTGAGCCCCTCACTGTGAGCAAAGGAAGGATGCAATTTACATTTTTGTGCACATGTACAGGAGCAGCAACAAATAAAAACCCATGCCTAAAAATAAAATGACTTGAGAATTAATTAAAGTCTGAGAGTGTGCAGCAACAAACAGATGTGTCCTATTTAGGGCTAATATCAACTTTAGCTAACTAGTGTAGGGAACTTGTGATTGATGGTGTCTGTCACTGTTACAGCTCCAACATGCCTTAATCCTATCCAGCGGTTGCACAGCACCCAGATACACAATGCCTGATCTTTTATTCCTTTATTCAAATCCCATCGATTGAATAGAGTGATCAGAGGCGTTGCCCTTTCTGGAAGAGCTTAATCTTTCCCTGACACATGGAAGACTTGCTGGACTTTGATGATGCAGCCGCATATCCTTTTGGGCTTTCAAACAACTCTGCGTGCGCCGCTACCTCCGTCAGCTGTCTGGAGAACAATCATTCAGTACAAAGCACTGTCAAGGCTTCAGCAAGCAGAAGCTTCACCCCGCCAGACTCTAATTCACCCCCCTGCTCCTCGCCCGGCTGCAATGCACTGTGGGATTGGATAACCAAATCCCAGATGCAATTAGTGTGCTTTCAGAGGCCATGGCTTAAGCAATATGCTGGAATACTCCATTGTGCCCCTGGTGCACTGGTTGCTGGCAAATCGGAATTTCATCAGATCAGCTGTGCTAAAGACATTTACAAAAGCTAAAATCATGGTGGACAATTCACTTTGTTACACTCAAGATGCTAAACAAGAGCAGTCCTGAGGATTTTTAATTGATGGGTCTATTGTATCTTTGTACTCACTAAGGATAACATAATTACCCTGTTCATTATCCCACTGCGACTATGTTAAAGAGCCTGTTATCAGAGCCTACGCAAATGGTTGCACTGCTCTCCCTCGCTTGTTGTTATTGTATTGGGCCTCCTGCATCTATGTATGTTTTATAGCATGCTAAGGCTGTCGTCGGGAAAGAGTTAGTCAGGGCTCAATGACATTCGGTCGATACGGAATGAACAGACAATGATATATTTATCCCTCAAATAATCCTCAGGTCTGACTACTTCTCCATTAAAATGATAGATTTGACTTGAATAACACCCACACAGCAACGGATGTCAGAGCAGAAAAATGAGCCCGTGTTGTCACAGCAGGGATAGAATGTCATCTGTGTATCCAATGTGATCATCTTCATGGGCTTGTGGTGTGCGTGTGTGTGTGTGTATGTGTGGCAGTATGTGCCGTCTGGTAATGTCTTGTGACAGCCACACAGAACCCATCCCTCACGGTATGCCCACATCTACCTGGGAAATGACCATCCCCATCATCCCAGGCCTTTAATCTGATCCATGTCAGTGTAAGGTAGTCTCATACAGTCAGATGCGCTGTGTGTGGAAACAAAGGCACAAACATTCACAGGCATGCATTCCTATACAGTCTGCACTGGGATCATACCCTAAATGCTCTTGTTAAATAACTTAATTAATAAGTTAGGGATGGACTGATTGGAAAATGCTGGTACAGATGATTAAAATACCAATTTGCCCAAAGTCTGTCTTAATTAAATGTTTTTTCTTGTTTATTGATTAGTGTCATTCACTCCCCTGTTTATCCCGAACAAGTTCATCCTCATTGTAAGAAATAACTGCTTTGTTTTAAAATCTTTAAATGCTTCATGTGTGCCAATCAGCCAGTGGAGATGTTTGGCTGACATATTGGTGCATCCCTGTATTAAACTTTAACTAACTAATAAATAGTGTTTCAGTCATGTGAGTGATTTGTTGATGATGAGAGATCAGTGCAGTTATACAGTAGCTTTTATGTTTTATGAGTTTGAACATGATTGCAAATTATAGCTGCTTTTAACAGTGGCAGTGTGTAACTGCAAGCTTTTAAACATAAATTCTCATAACATCAGTGATGATGTTATGATGTTACTTTGATTTCTGAAGTGAAGTGACAATGATAACAATGATAACAGAAATGAAGACAAACCTACAGAAAAGAGTAAAAAGATTTACAATCAAGCGAATGTTAAATGTGAATGTGAAAATGCGAAATCCTATTCTCTGCAGTGCAGAAGGATTTTAGGTTATATGTTTAGCCTTTTCAGTGTTTTCTGGCAATAGTGCATCTTTGAATCTTTTTTTTTTGTTTGCTCCTTAACAAAAGAATGTTTTTGAACTATTAAAAGCGCAAGAAAGGCCCCTTTGCTATTCCACATTTGACAAATGACACAAAGTTGCAAGTGCTAAGATTCCTATTTATCTCACTGTTTGCATTTTGCAGTGCCGATCATATTTAAACATAGCTTTGAACAATCTGCACTTTTCTCCGTCAAATAACTTTTGTGCATTGTGTTGGATCATGCGAAACTAAAACCCCATCCAGTGATTGTGTGCTGTCTACTTGGGCTGAAGGGCTTTACAAAATAAACTAACTCCTTTTGGCTGCATTAGAAGACACAGACTGTGCTGATGTGCACACTTTTGAAAGGAATTCTACATTTGTATGGCTGAATCGATACAATTAAAATTGCCTTTTGCGTTAAGCAGTTCGCCTCCAAACTCAAAGTGGGGACCTCAGCAAAGTTGTTGTTTTCTCAGTCTACACCATTTACCTCAATTCTATCCTCACTGACAACCTGCTTGCAAACTTCAAGGCCAAGTGTGCATAAAACAAATCATTTCAGAGTGTCAGCAGATAATGTGGGGTAGTGATGCAAATCTGTTTACCACTTTTCCTCCAATAGATTAAAGGTGCTTTTGTGTTGCGTGCTTTGACGGCATGTCACAGAGTAAAGAATATGTGTGTGTGATGTGTGTGTTTGTGTGAGAGAGAGACAGAAAGGCAGAGAAAGTGATTAAGTGGGTGCTTGTTTGTATATGTGTTTGCCTTAAGTGTGAGCAGGTGGATTTGAGGGATCGTCTGCCTCCTTTAAGTGCTTTTGAAGAGTGCATCAGTCACTTTTCAGACTGTGAAGTGAATGTTGGCGACTAATTATGATTAGTCTTAATATTATGTCTAAATGGCAAGGATGCCATTACCGTTTTGATTTTATATCTTCACCCAGCAGAAACACTCAACAGTTATCAGCTGAGGTTTTGTCACTGTTGCCGGCTTAACTTCCTAGGATGGCTGATCCTTTTAATTTGTTGTCTGATCTAAGTTCACATGGCACAGAGAAGTTGTAACGAAGCCTGACTTGTGGTGTATTATCTCTTGCTGACACTGTTTATCTTTCACAGCCTTAGTTCACCCTCACATTTAGCAGCCTGCTCTTTAATTATGATTAGTCTGTTCACACTTCTCACCCCCATCATCGCTCAATTACAGCACAATATTGATTTGTTCCTGTAGAACCTATCAAGGATGCACAACCAGGAAATCACTGATGTGCTCTCTAATATGATAAATGTGTTTTAATCCGGCACTACATTAAAACGCCATCTTACACTGCTATTAGCTGTTAAATTAATGATCAGAATGAACAGGTTTGGCAGTTGGAACAAGGCTGGCCCTTGATTCCCTGTTGTTGGTCATTTTGCTCGAAAACTTTGTCCTCATATCTAATGAACCAATTTCTTTAAAGGGAACTTTTAAAACAACAATTTATCATCACTCATAACAGAGGTTTGTTTGTTCCACAAGTTGAAACACACTCCCTGAGGTACTCACATGTAGGATCCCGGGGCGCTGTGTCTAATGGCAGTCAGTTGGTAATAGATAGTATCTGCAGTGGCACCTTAACGTGATCATCATATAGAGAGCGCACAGGCTTTCAGGCTCGCCCGGCCAGAGAAAGAGAGCATGTGGCAGTGTCAGCAGCCTAGTGCGGCACGGCCAGGTTTCCTGGGGCGAGGGCTGTACTGTGCTCCATACGGAGGGCCTGTGCTGGGAGCCCGGGGGCCATGCAGTCCCAGGTCAGCAGATGGGCCTGTGATTATTATTTCCAGGCCTGTCTTACCTGACCACTTCCTCACTCCGTGAACAGCTGTTTCACTCGCTTCACTGAGACGCTACATGAACAGCCATTTTTCTTCTGTTCTTTACTTTGTACATAGTATAAATCTTTACTGTGACCCTGCTCTGGGCTCCTTCCACCTGTGTCTTACCTCGGGCAAAAGCAGCCCCGGAGGATTGCTTATCTTTTTTTCTTGGTCTTTACCAAGCCTGGAAAAACAGCTATCAGGATTGTTTTCCAGACAATGGAACATAAGAGTAAACTTATCTTTATTTCCCAGTGAAAGCCCTCTGAGTCCGCAGCGTTTTACACAGTGCTGCAAAAGATGCAGCTGACATCGTATCTCTCACAACTGCACCCGTGATTTTAGCACTGCTCGGTTTTGATACTGAACCTTAAGGGTGCTAATCACAGGGATGATTGAGATATGATATAATATAAAATATCATTTTGCTTGCTCTTGACAATATAAAATTTATGCCTTATAATTTTCTAGAATCAGGTTGATGTATTACAGGGTGTAAGAACATGCCATTTCTCATTGACTTTGTCAGGTTTAGCAATCACATACTGCAGACTATGGTGCTTTTGGATGAATACCCTCTTTAGTCAAACAATTCATCACACTGCAGGGAATATTGTTCTGCAGCACCTGGTGTTCAGACTATTTCTGTGTTCTAAACACTGTTGGTACAAACCATTTGTTCTCCATCCAACAATGTTAGCAAAGTCTCATTACTGCTCCTTTATTCTTAGATATGACCAAATTAAATATGACATATTGTTAGTTATTTTCAATTTGCTATTTGGAAGTTTAAAAAAGGGTCATTCCTTTTCATTATTATTTTTCGACTGGATATAAAATAATTAATAGCCCATAATAAAAAAAAAAGGAGTTTGGCAGAACTACAGTTTAAAATGACCCATAGCTTGCAAAGGTCTTTTTTCCCCCTCAACAATGTGAGCAGGGTATATTATTGGACATCTTTAGTTTTGGTTCAATATACCAACAGACACAAGCAGCCTTTGTTCTGAGAGAACAACATCAAAAGTAATATCTTCATTGCACTGCAATCCAAGAGAGAATTATTTTTTTTTAGAGAACAAATGGTCTTAGTAAGTAGTTTAACAGCAACAAAAACAAACTGGGGGGAAACATTTAACCAGGAGCACAAAGCGAACTGCTGAAGCAGTTTTAAGCCCCTCAAATCATTCAACATAGATTCAAGCGCTGAATGAAAGCAGAATCTGGCTTATTTATTGATGAAAATGAAATGGCTGAGAAAGGGGATTTCTTTGAAATGTGCAACATAAAATAATAGATTTTCTCAGCTGTATAAACTCCAAATCCAAAGAGGCTGGGGGAGGAGAGTACATTTTGACTACACTAACTCTTCCCCGCACCACAATGAAAAAAAGCCCTTCCCGTTAGAAAGATAGGGAATACACCTGTAAGGTCACGTGGCTGGCTTTCAGAAATTCACATAAGGCTCCAGCCACTGAGCTGTTGATCAGACACCTCTTTTCACACAGCTGGTACATTTAGATTCCCAGCCCCTCCTTCAAATCCCACAGTGTGCTCTCAAGGAAATGTGTGGAAATGAATTATGGAAATTTCTGATGGGAAACTTGGTGCATTAGTGTTTCATTTAGCTTGCTCGTATCCTGAAGCGCTGCTCCAACCTACAAGGGACAGAGCTGGAAATATAACTCTCAGCGGCAGGGAAGCCCACAGGGGTGCGTCTCCCAGTCAGGGCACGGGCCAGTCGATTTATCTGCCAGTGGCCTGGGCCTGTCTGATACAAGCTCTCTCACAGGTGGATTTATCACCATTGCCTGGAGCTGCAGGCCTACAAACTCAATACAGGCCTCCATTTTTTATACTGGCTAAGCACGGCAACCTCTGCTAACTCTCCTCAACCTCTGAAACTCAGGGTGGACTCCTAGACATGTTTTATTTGTGTCGGTGTTCCATTTTGAAGATGGTTCAGAAAATGAAAAGGGAAGAAATATTCCTTCAGAGAGGGAAAGGGTACATAAAAACATTAAGCATGGATTTAATATGCAAATATTCATTTTGAAACTATAATTATGACAAAATTGTTTCAAAATAAATCCAGGAAGTCTTGTTAAATATTAATTATCAATGTAAAAAAAAAAAGATTGAACATCGAGTACATTAGTTGTTGTTTCCATGGTTGTTCTTGCACCGCTTAATGTCTTCCTGGAAGACTTCTTGGACTCCTTGGACATTTTTCATATCACCCTATGACAGCTGGGATAGACTCCAGCCCCCCCGCGACCTTGAGTTGGATAAGCAGAAAAAGAAAAAAGAAAATAACATGGGTCGATGGATGAAGAGCACCTGTCGGATCATCCATCTGAGCCGCGTGGTTCTTAATTTCTTCAATATAAAAATCATTTTGTGTTACGATGCACCTGCCACCCATAGAATTCTTTATTTAAATTGTTTTGCATTTGCTTAATATCCCTGTGAATGCAACTTTTTCCACTAGCAGGTAACATGTAGCTTCTCTCTAATTAGTTGTTGGGCAACTAACTTTTGATTTTTAGCTCATCTATAACCCCATCCAAGAACTGTGAACTATACATTTTTGCCACCTGTTGTGTCTGTTGTGTCTTAAAAGATAAAAAAAAAAGGTTGTGCTGGTGTTTACAGATCTTGCAGGATCTCAGCAGTGCCATAGCTAATTTCTTTAAACATGTACAATTTAGTGCATCCCTTACACTAAATCATTTGACTCAATAATTCATCTCTCCATTTTCTTAACTGCTTATCCAATTTAGGGTCACAGAGAGGACACAAGATTATAATGTAAAACCTATTTCTTAGCCCATTGCATCTACATGCCACTTTAAGTGAAGTATAAATAAATGTGCTATCACTTTATTAGCTCACTACAAGCTCAATTTAATGTATAGCTACGACCGAATGTCCTAGGTACTAAGCAAAGCATGCAAGTTTGAAGTGAGTGCTTTTTCAAAAAGCATTACCATACAGTATATGACTGAAGGCCCTGTTGTGTTGCCCCTTATGTAAGTGGAATAGAGGAGAGAGGAGAGAATGAATTCACCACAGGTGTGAGTTTTCCCAGAGAGGTTTGAAAATGTAAGGCGTGTTCCCAAGAAATGCCAGTGTGCACAGCAAAGCCCATTCTGAATCATTAATACAGTTTTTCAGCAAGAGCTATATGAGACAACCAGTCGCGGACAGAAAAGCAGATTTTTTTTTAATGCCTTTTAGACGTGTATGTGTGCTGAATTCTCCGTCTTTCATCATGGGTGGGTCTGTGGTCAAACAAGTAAATTAGTCTGAGTAGTGCTCTGAAAACACCGTGAACACCGGCACAGAATTTTACCTGCTGCTGAATACAATTATAATTATTAACAAACTGTCTATTACCTGCTTTAATGTTGCTTTTTACTCCTTTAAGAGAATTAACTGCTCAAATTGTAACACCTGCAGTATTGTACTATTTGTTTTTTTTAATTAGCCAATGCCTTCCATGTATTTCTTGACTAAATCATTATGTAATCTACTGGCTGGCTGGATAATTCACCATAGAAAAGTTTTGTTAAAAAGCTCCCTGGTAAAAATGTCAAGCATTTTGGAAAGGTTTCCTAGAGTAAAACCTACTCACCATATCATCCTTTTACTGTAATGTGTGTGTTTTGTTTTTTTTTACTCTCCTCTTCTAATTTTTAAATTCTTTGATGCAGCTCTGTCCATTACAACTGCTTTATGGACTCTTGGTTGCTATATGAAAGCAGGACATCTCCATCTGTAGTAAAACTTCAAAGGTCAAAAATTAAAAGCTTTATCCTATGCCACTTATTCATATTCTTATTAAGTGCTGTCTATAAAAATCACAAGTTATAATCTTGACCTCACAACTGCTGATACTGTATAAATGAATTTATACATTTTCATTTTTTGAAACTCTTAGTTGCTTGAAACTTTTGAATTTGTGCAGCCTGGTGCACGGCACTACATTCACAACTGTTGGTATAAATGCACTGTCAGCTTGATTCTGATAACAAATATCTGTTTTCAGAAACACATTGTTGCAGCCAAATGGTCCCCATGTAGGTGGCAAACCCTTCGGCCAGCGGCAAGCTGGTCCCAGCCTGCTGGCAACAGCAACAGCGTGCCCACTTCATGCTTCAGCCACACCTCCGCTCACAGTCCGTTACGCCAGCCTGCAGTGCGTACCTGGCAAACGCCGCAGCGGCTTGCCAAGAAAGATTTATACCTGGTGTTTGACCTACTTGAGTTTGCATCTATATTAGTGAAGGAAAGGGCTTGGTTGTGGGGGAGAGAAAGGTCACTGAGATCCCAGGTCTTCCTCTGATGCATCAGGATGATGGAACTGGCTAATTTAATGAGCAACAGTTGTCCCCTTGGCTGCTACAGATGGTGTACTGCAGCTCAGCTCAAAGCCGCCTGGAAACATAGCCTTCACAGCACACACATCATCTACCAACACAGGCAGGCTCGGATGCTGCACAGGTGAAAAGTGAATGAACTCCAGATTGGTTTCATTTCAATTATAGAATTGTTTAACTTTATGAATAATTAATTGATAATTTTTGAAACATTTCCTTTTTGTTTAAAACAACAGAAACTTTTCAGATTTGATGTTTGATACAATTTTTACATTAAATTCCTCCCTTAACTTTTAGTCACCCAAGCTTTATAATATGTAAATAATATTAGTGATTTGCGTGCAATTCTTTACCTCTGAGCCAGCCAGTTCTTTGTTCTCGGCCAAGATCGATTTAAAATTTGCTTATCCACTAATCTATTAAATCTGTAATGATGTCCATCAAAAGAGGGGAAAAGAAAAAAATAAATTTTATCAACTGATGAAATTTCTTTACTGCGTTTACTAATTGAGACTTCACCGGCTGCTTGCTGAAGTGCAAATCACAGAGCGAGTATACGGATGATCCTGCTAGGGCTCCACCATCTGCCAGCAACAGCAGCTACAACCACACCAAGCTGGACACGAAGCCTACTCTCTAATCAAAAGGGAAAGAAGGGGGAAATGATATTATGATGGGAAAGTCAAATTTAGTTTCCTGGGTTTCTTGATTCCCGTTTATTAATCAGTAGCTCACCAGTTTAAATTGCTGCTATCAGAGTTGCATAAAAATAATGAGTTAAGGCAATTTAATGTGCATTTTATGTTGCTTATTTTGGGCCAATAAGGCTAGCAGGTAGAATACACTTAGTGCACTGAAAGCAAATTCCTCCAGTATTTTGTCTGAATTAGTTTAATTATTAAATCTGGATCTAAAACCAGACAGATGCAGTTACTAAAAACTAGAATTTTAGGTCAAAAATTTATGTAAAAATATTTTAGGGTGTATCTATTGTATTTATCATTAAAAGTATTTGTTTAAAAAAGAAACATGGTGTCAAAAGCTGTTGAATTAAAAGTTAAAGGTTCACGCCTGCACTTCCAAGTTGTATTACCTCTTTATTTGAAAAGGTTTACTTTCTCTCTCTTATATTTCATTAATCCTTATAGAAAGTTCATGGCACAGAATGTTTTTCAAGTAGTTTTATCTGTCACAACAACAACATTATAATTATTTTTTTCCTATAGCAACATTAAAAACACTACAGGTAAGTCACCTGGCACTAAACCTAAAATAATTTGATGTCTGTGGAATGAGACACAGGAGAAATATGTTGGTGCACTGGGTAATTTGCATGATAGAATAACCTTCCTTGTGTTTGTGAGAAGAAAAAAAAAGAGCTAATGTATTCAGTGTATTTGTGGTCATGCTCTTCAGTTTTTTATCACCAAGAGACTAGCATTAAATCACCTCACTGGGGGAATGAGTCGCAGGAATGGAGAAAAAAATGAAGCAGCTTCTGGATCTAATGAATTCCTGGGAGAATAAACACGCCTTTGAATAAAGCCCTAATCACGAATTAAGTGGTTGTTGCCATCATACCTTTGTAGAACATACCCACAGACATGGACCCGTGAATGTGTGTGTTCAAATTATATCCTCAGCACTAGCAACAATGAAAAAAAAAAAGATAAGACATAAGCCACCCAGTCCTCAGTCAGTCCCTGTTTAAAGATAGGGCAGGGCTCATTTCCCAACTAATCCCTTGTTTCAATCCCCACTTCATTTGCTACGTGCAGACCGCAGCTTCAGGGGTCAAACTGAAATAACAGGGAAGCCGTCCATTCTGCACGAAGGTCACCTCTAACTTGCTCTCTTTGCAGTTCAAACCCTCAAAATAAGCTTTTGCAATGCAGCATTATAATAAATTACCTGACGAATAATATAAAATGTACCAGTCACAAAGGGGCTCACTACAAAATGCCTGTTCATAACCAAGTTTTTTCTGAACCAATATTGGCCCACTGACTTGCCTCTTTGAACAAGGTAGAGCAACCGGCAGAACAAAGACTGGGCTAAGTTTTTCTCGGTGAATAATCCCACTGAGCCTTCTTTGAAGGAGTTCTTACACCAGGAAGGTGGATAGGGCAGATTTTAATCAATACAGGAAAACAAGGAGCTCGGGGGACGTGAGGAGCCTACCAGTCAGGATGAAGATTAAACACCACTGTCTAAAACACACTCAGCTCATGTCAGAAAGCCCGGGTAACTTCAAATCCATCTATCAAAACGGTATCAAACTGTGTTTTTCTAACAAAGCAATGTTATATGACATGTATTCTCTCCTACAGCTGTAGGTGAGCATGTGGATCATAAATCATAGCAGACAAAGCTCAGCTTGACCTCTAAACGGTTGTATATCAGGCTATTCTGATTCAGTGAGGATGTCTTTTGGCCTCAATAGGTATTCTCACTTTATATGAGCTTTGAACAATGCAGAATTAATCCCAGAGGGCTGATTCTGCATAACACACGATCTTGGTTTGTCCGGTGGTTCCTGTCATACTTTTCAGATAGTCCTGAGAAGAGAGCGAATACTGCGCCACTTCTCAAGCCCTACATTGCACATAATATCCCCCCCCCCTCTTTTTTTGTCTTTAAATAAGCTCATTACTGATGTACAATAAAATAAGCCTTCAGTGAAACATTTGTTTTCTGCATAGAAAGCTCTGACTTATCCTCAACACGGTAAAAAGGCCACAGTGGACGAATTTATCAGACTGTGAAAAACAGCTTTTGTGGGCAATGTAAGGGTATCTCAGATTGCCTTGATGGAGACTGCTGTTTTTGAGGTGTTTTTCTTTTGTGTTAATTAGACACTCCCAGTTATGCTGGCTGCGAGGCTGGTTTTACTGTGAAGTAATCTCTTTGATTAAAAGATCTAGCACTCATGAGAAGGTCTGTGTGATAAAGAAACAGTCAGCTGGGAGACCCCCCCAGCTCTGTAAACCCCCCGCCCCCCTTTTTCACCTTTTCCCACTGACTAGTGGAGAACAAGGAAAGAAACAGGGTTGCCTGAAGTGGCCATGCTGCTCATTTCATAAGCATCCTCTCCGCTTTGGCTCATTTAGGAAGATGAAAGACAGTTACTGTAATATGTGAAGCAGTGGCCGTGCAGCTCAACAACATGGGAGCATTTCAGAGAGAAGTTTAAGTGTCTTTTATACGCTGCATAAGTGCATTCTGGCTGGAGCATGAAATGAAGCACAATAAGAGAAATGTTGTCACAGGCCTGTCTTCTCAGAACTGTAGGTCACAGTCAGAGGGCCAAGCTGAATAATTGATCAATGAATGTGCAGTGAAAACAGAAACACAGCTTAGCACTATATTTCCCCTCTCCCCCTGTAATGTGCATTGAATCCCACAGATCCATCAGCTACATGCAAAGCTCTGCTGAGCTGAAAGGCCTCCAAGTTCACTTCAATTATTCAGCATCCTTCCAAGATTATGAATTATTGAGCTAAAAGTATGTTCCATATACAACCATGTACTGTAGCTCGCTGTAGATATTGTATACTCCCTAAAAGTGTGGGACATTGTATTTTTGCCAAACTGCGATCAGAGGGAAAATATTAGTCTTGGACGGTCACAAATGCAGATTTTATCTTAAACCTGGAATACCACTTTAACTGGCTGAATTAAGGGATGATGAAATCAATGGGACAGTTTGCAGCGTCAGCCATTGCAGTTAAACGGGAAGCGCAGACATGAGGAAGCCCCTCATCTTCCAGCGTATTCAATTAGGTTATCGGCATAGAGTGACGTGTTAATAAGTACACTATAAATTGTTTCTGCCATACGTTGGCAAAGTTCTGGACTCATGAGTCTGTGTTCTCTTCGGGGCTGAGAGTGAAAGGTGTTCAGTTCTAGCTGCCATCTGCTGACAGCTTGAACAGCCAGCTTCAGTCCAATCGCCCTCTCTGATGCTATAAATTGTGCCCAGCCCTCTGATGAAGAGTTGGGGTTCGCATTTCTTGGCTTGAGTGGAGGAGGAAACAGATGATACAATTAATTATCAATAGGTCCCTCAGTAAATCAAAGCCATTTTGGCAGCCCATGACAAAAAAAACCCACTGAACTGCCTGCAAGTCTTCGCCATCTCTTCATTGCCCATTCTCAACAACTGCTCTCTGGCCGCCTGCCTTCAGTACAATCCACAAGGTGTTTGAATAGATTGTTCAAATATTTTCACTGTTGATTCTTCTCTCTCGTTTTGAATATGAAGGCAGGTTTCGCTCTCCGGAAGAGTGGAGAACCACTTGACTGAGTGCACTCAACTCTCCTGCACATCACCCAGGCTTTAATGAGCATTGGCTGTGGCCGAGGCAGGGAAGCAGGGAGGCTGATAGTAGCTCATTATTTCACTGCCCATGCTGGCCTGTGCATGCCTGTTTGTGGTAAGCCTCTTCTTTTCTTATTGTAGGGTAAACATTTACCCAGTGGAGACAGACCTTGACCATTAGGCACTGGGGAGTTGCGGTAATGGAAAGAGGGCCCACTGGAGTTTTGCCCGCCACCCTCTTCAACAGAATAACTCACTTACGCACACTTTGGCACGAACCTTTTATTGGAATTTACAACTGTCTGGGGAGTATTCCTCTGCACAGGTTGAACTATGGCTTTGACCTTACAAAGAAAAGGCCATTAAATAAGGTTTTTACTGGCATAAGAAAGCTAGACAAACTTCACGGACAAGCCATGAATTTCAAAACTGCAAAGGGAAAATGTGTTCATTGTGTTGTTAAACACACAGCATCATCCACCTTTGCCATAGTAGAATTGGTGGCCATTAGTGAGGACATTACAGTGCTTTTACTGTGAAACAGATCTCCAGAGGATTTTTCATGACCGCAGCCCTTCTGAAAGCTGACACTAGAAACAACAAAGTGGTGATTAAAAACCGCCTCTGTTGCATGTGTTAGGTATCAGTGTTGCTCCTGTGGATTAAGACAATGTGCGGCTAACTGGTGAGCAAGTGACCATTTTACAGACAGAGATTGGGTTTTCATCAGCTCCCCTGCTGCGCATTGGAAAAGCAACACATGTGATAGTGATGGAGTGTGTGCAGTCCTTTATCCTTATATTAGGGGCTCTAGGGGGAGGAGAGGGGTGAGCTCTCTAGGGTAAAAGAGGCTCATTAGGCAGCCACTGCCTCCCCATAACCCAGCTGGGTCTGCGTGCCAGCAGACTGGGCAGCCATCTCTCTCTTCATCTCTTCCCGCTCCCCTATTTATCCCTCCGCATTAAACACACTGAACTGCTGTTTTTCAGTTTCACAACTGATGGTGCAATCACAAGACTATATTCACTTGGTTAATTGTGTATATGTGTATTATGAATGGCATACAGTAGGTCATCTATAAATCATAGATTAATGAGGTGGGGAAAAGTGACAGTTTCAGTACTATCCTATTACTAAAATATCATCTGTTTTTGTAAGTCTTCCAAATATTGTGTCATTTCCAGATTCTGGTTTTGTAGACCTTTACCATCAGGAGGCAATCAGTTCCCGGGCAAGTATAAGAAATTGTTTTCAAAAGAGGTTCTCAAGAACCCACTGGTCATGTGCTTGTTAGTGCTGTGATGAGCCACTTTACCTCCCTTCATGTTCTAGTAATTATACACTCAATTAGCAGCCTCTTCGTGTCTGTTGCCTTTAAGCTAATAATTTATTGATGCCCATGGTATTATAGCTTAGGTGTGCAAGCTGATTGGAATTCCGTGTGCTGAGGGATCACAGTGAATTGCAACAGTCTGAAGTTGATGTTTGGGATCCAGACTGTCCTTCATCCAAAAGGTCTAAGTTCAGGCCCCCATGGCAGAATGCATCCATCCTTTTGAAGTGTCCTTGAGGAGATGTGTGACTCTCTTCCAACCTCGACCCTGTATAGCTCTTGCTTAACCTGTACCTTGACCACTCAGAAGGGGGGAGGCAAGCAAACAGATGAACCTCCCTACTGTACATACAGGGACCAGTTGAATACCACACAACAACACATAATTCTGCTGAACAACCTGAAAACATTAAAAATACTGGCGCTTCATTTGTGGCCTTCAAAGAAGAAGAAAAACTTAACCAGGAATTATGCTTTATGCAGCAGTGGTAATGCTAGGGGGGGTCTGCTCAAATTACTGCCTTCCACTTTCCAAGGCTGTGGACAGCCTGTCTTCAAATTAGGGCTGCTAAGCGGGAGAGTCAAATTGGAATTCCGATTCTATTAAGAAGTCATGCCCAGCAGCAAAAAATGCCAAATGGGCCCAGTGCAATGGGAAAAAAAGAACATTATAGTGCAAAAATATTAAAGCACTGCTGATCTATTTGCTGGAGATAAACTTAGCATATGTCTCCCAGAGCTGCCTAGCCAGGGCCTGCAACAATGAAGACGTCTTTTTGGAACTTGATTAAAAAGGCACGTTGAGATCAAAGTGAAACGGCTTCCAAGCTTTGCAGATGTGATGAAATCTTTTACCGTGAGAAAGAATAATACATTTCTCTGATAATAGCTGTGCAACATGAAACAATACATTCAGTCTGCTTCAGCAGTTTTATAATTAACACTCCAATGGAAATATAACCAGTTGTTGTTTTCAAGTGAAGAGGCTGCAGTTTGGATTGCTGGTGTCATTTAGCATGTTATTGTATGTACAAGGGAGATACAGAGAAGTCATCACACTGTTTTACCACCTATGAGGAGATGTCAGTGTCCCACTGCGTCTATTATGTTCTCTATATGCAGCTTTTTTCTGTCAATTTCTAGCTGTTTGGCTGCTGACAGGTCATCAGCTTCTCATCTCTGGGCCAGTGATGAGCCATCATCAGACCACATCAGGCATGGAGAGGCAATCTCAGTTAGGACTTTTTTAGTCATGGTGTGCTCTCTGCAATGACAAGCCCACTGGCTTTGTGTTGGTTATGGGTGCGTTTGTCTGCCTGCCTTAGCAGTGGAACTTCTCCGAGGTACACAGATAGAGACAGGGGTGGAGATAGACGGAGAGTCAGACACATCAGGTTCATCCATCTGTAACAGTAAGCAAGTAGTGTATCACACCAGCCCACATACACTATCAGCCTGTGCCATGCTGAGAGATATACCTGAGGACTGTCATATTGTCCACAAAGCAGCTCAGCACCAGGACCCACAGATGGCGCATTCTGAGTAGACACAGGCCGATCTTTCATTGCCCTGTCAAAGAGATATGCTACACTACGGTTCCAGTTTAGTGTGCCACACATCCATTCGGTCACGTAGAGAGCTGGAAATATGCAAAGGATGGCTGATCATATGGCCTATAAATGTGTGGGGGTGCAGGGAAAGATTTATTTTGTGACAGACGCACATTTCTGTTGGCATTTCCTTCTTGGAGAACATTTGCTATTTTCAGGCAGCAATAACCACGCAAAGCCATTCCATTTATTTATTTCACCTGTGGTGACAGTAGGAAAGCATTGTAGTATTAATGGTGTTTAGTGGCAGTTTAATATATTTAATGTTTCATTTTGAACTGTTCGAGCCAAGGGCTTTGTACATATATTGAGAGCTGTATGAAAAATGAAATAAGAATTAAAATTCCATTTTTAAAAAAAATCACAATATTAAATGCTGAAACAGAGAATTAGATGCTTATGAATTTAAGTTTAGCAACAAATTTCTAAAATTTTTAGACTGGAGCCTGTTAACCACTTTCTTGCATCCCTGTTCTTTCTTTCTTTCTTTCTTTCTTTCTTTCTTTCTTTCTTTCTTTCTTTCTTTCTTTCTTTCTTTCTTTCTTTCTTTCTTAAATGATTTGTCACAGGTTTTCATCTGCTGACAGAGCCATGCTGTTATGATACATTCGGCATTGTCTTGCTGAAAAAGCTTGGTTGAATGGGAGCACGGGTTGCTCCAGACTATAAATGACATGCAAAACGTTGGTCAGTTTCTGTAAAAAATTAAGAGACCACAAGATGAACTGATATCCAAAAAGTATACAGTTAAAGATAATTTTACATTTTAGACAAGAGAAATGACACCACAAAAAATCTTGGGTACCGCAGTATAGATGGGGACCACATCTTTTTGCTGACAGATCTCTGTGTAAAGACCATCACAGGTTTAAGGGATTTAAAAAACTTTTTAAAAGTTTTACTTTGCAGACTATCAAATATTTAGCTAAAACCACATAAGAAATTTACCAATAGACAGGTTACTCGGTGTATGTAAACAGTTTTTATATGCTGAGCTCACTGTGGTGGGCAGGTGTGCTACTTGTACCTGCTTCATGTGCTGTACGTGGTGTAAGAGGACGATGATGTAATGGCCATCAGAGAGTTGAAGAAAGGGGGCAGACACGCTGGAAAAACAAATGCTGTCTGCTGGTAGTGTAAACTTGCTAAGCTGAAGGGAATTGCATTTTGGATTTTTATAATGTGGGTTATTGTGAAAACTTAAGAACTTTAATGCTAGAAAAACAAAGCAGCTACTCTGTTTACATTGGCCTGCAGATGTGTCTGTGGGATCTCAGCCAAAGATGATGCTGGACACACCCTCTGTACCAGAACCTACTACAAAGATGGCTTAGGGTACTTGGGCTGGTGTTTTAATGCCTGTGTGTCTGTCTGTGGAAATGTTTGGACAGTATGATAGCATTACAACCAAGATGCAGTCATGAAAGTATTTTTCTTTTTAGGTGTGTAGTTTGTCAATGCCAGCCGGTTCACTGTAGAAGTTCCTACCGGAGCAGGTATCTCCATATCACAGGTGGTAAATTTGGAAGCGAATGAACTGGTTCTTATATAGCTCTTTTTAATCTTATTGACTACTGAAAGCACACATTTTACGTTCTCACAAATATTCATACAGCATGTTATTCTGTGCACTTAAGCCCTTTTCCCGTCTTGCATTCACACCTACAGCCAATTTAGAATCACCAGTTAACCTAACAAGCATGTCTTTGGACTGTGGGAGGTTGCAACCGAAACCTTTTCGATGTGAAGGGGCAGTGCTAACCACTGCACCGTCGAGCACTGCAATCCTCTGCTCTGTCAAATGAGCCATCAACGGAATAACAGCTCCCTACGGTATGATTATATACACTTGATGAAGCTGCATTATAAAAGCAGTTACAAATATATGAAAAAACAAAAAGAAATATGTGGGAGGGGAGCCGCATTTTGTCATGATGGTCTCTGGTTGTTAGTTTTTATTACCTTGCTTTGGATTTTTAAATGATTTTGAGGTTTCAAATTATTTCTCTATATACTTTTAGCTATTAGTCATAATTTATTCAACTCCTACCCTACTTAGCTGTTGCAGTAACCTGTAAGCAGTATATGTTTTAGTTCTAAGCAATGGCTACAGGCTAATGTAAAAAAAAAAAACAGTGATAAACTCTGAAATCCTCTTACTCTGTTTCTTAGTATAGTCCTGTCTACATTAGTATAATAAAAAAAATCAGAGTGTAAAAGGTGGACTATATATGGAACTATTTACAGAGCCGTATACAGAACCTTAAGTGTTTTCATTTATAATGTAAGTGCTGTTATACACCAGTGTTATACACCAGTGGTGTATTTTTTTCAGAAGATTAATTAGATGATTAGTACCCTGCAGCAGTACCCTGTAAAATGATACATGTAGAGGCACTTTCATTTTGTTTCCTAACCATGTGACATTTGCCGGAGCTCTTAAATTGAACCTAACAAAGCCATAATTTAATTGGCCAGATAACTTGCCCGGTAATAATGCCATTACATTTGCACATTTTCATTACATAGGCAGTCTCATAAAGCAAAGGCAGCTGAATAAACTTGAACAGTAAATCGTATCTTTTTTTCGAACAGAGAGACAGCTCCAAACAGAGTTCCACACAGAGTTCCACTTTCAGAAGCCACCCATTACTTGTAGAATGACTTCTTTGTGTAGCTACCTGGGCTCCAGGTTTATTTTTACCCTCCCTATGTCCCTCCTCATTCTTTAGCTGCTTCAGGAGATGGCGTTAGTTTGGCTTCATCTCTGACAAAAGATAAATGAGCTCTGGGTCTGTGGTGATCCACTATGGCTGCCAGGGGGTTCCAAAATAGCAAACTATTTTTCATATGGAGCGAAGTGATATGGAGTGCGATGCAGCAGGCGCTAACATTTACCATATCATAGTATGCGGGAATACATTTCATTCTTACTTTTTTCTTTCTTTTACTTTCAACTTTCTGTTCATACTGGAGGGGCGAGAGCTGTGGCAATTAAAATTGATCAGTTACATGTTGAGAGCGAGTTTGCATTGGTTATTTACAGAGTTTGGGCTTCAAGCTCATCAAAATAAGACATTAGTTTTAGGTCTGGCTAAAAATGATTAAGCCTTAAAGTATTCCTTTTTTAAATCTATATTTATAATAACAACAGAATGTCATCCTTTCTTCTGGTCTCAGCATTCGTGTGATATTCCCTTTCTCCTACGCTCGGAGTAGTGTGTAGTAATTAGGGTGAATTTGCAGAACAGCACAGCCGCTTTGATACAATCTCAAAATTGGTCATTAATCACCTTCTCACCACGAGGCAGAAAAACAACAGTGATGTGTTTTCACGGGGAAAAAAAAATGTCCTGTGTCAACAGGAGATTCACCAGCGCCTGCTACCAGCTGAAAGAAACTTTCCCATTTAAATGAGGAGCTACAGAGCTTCCAAGGCTCTTTGAAGAGATGTGCTTGGCACAAACAAGAGCGGCAGCCTCTCCTGTGTTTTTAACAGCCGAAACATCGCTGACACCTGATGGGTGATCAAACACAAGCCATCTCTAACTGAATCCTCGTGGGGGCTCATCTTTGTACTTCCCTCTCTACAGATAAATCTGCAGACCACGCTACTGGAACAACCCTCCACTCAATATTTACTAATGGCTCGGTCACCTGACTGCACGCACTGTGTTTATAAAGGCAAATACATTTGTTGGTTTTGCAGCATTTGCACTCTGACTACAAGCCTGTCGTCGATTTTGATGTAAAGCCACCCACGGTGTATCAAGTCCCACTATAGATTTTCCCCCCAGTATTGTGATGGGGTGAGTTGCTGGCTAAATCACCTCTGGGTGGAAACGAGTATAGATGTCTTATGGGAAAAGAGAAGGTTTGTGGGATGAACTCTTAGTGGTGCCCATACGAAAGGTCAAAGTTATTTCTGCCACCGAGACACAAGTTTTCCTTCCTCACCCATGTCTCAGTCCTTCCCCTTAATGATCCATCCTTGGAGTGGTGTATGCATACTCATTAGAGCTTTATTAGCATGAACATTGCAAGAGCAGATGAATCAGATGAAGTCAGACTGGCCACACTGGAGATGTGCTCTGTAAGGGCCTTTGCTTGTCACTGAGGTGAGATGATTTATGATTTATTTTCCAATAACTCCCAGCCTGCTCAGTGCACTGGGCCCTCCTGTCAGCATTCACAAGGCATGACTATCCCCCATATCTTCCCTCCCACATCCACTGTACAAGCTTCTATGGTCCTTCCTTTGTCTGTTGAGACAAATTGGGAAGGGCTTCCACAGTTATTAATACAGCTTATTTGTACACATGCATGTCTGGTAATTGGAACAAGAGAGGGGATGGTGGTGAGATTAAAAAGCCATGAATGACAGAGCTCCAGTGGTGTTGGATTCAGTTGGAGGCTGGCAGGCTTGTACACACCTGGGCCTCCAGGCAGATGGTGAGGGTTGAGGGTTACATAACACTAGCCTAAGCCATATGTCTCCCAACCACACAGAATCTTTAGGAAGCCCATAGTTCGCCTCTGAATTCAGTCCATGTGAGACCAGAGGGCAAATGTGTTCTCCTCCCTGATCCCAGACCAGGTGTTCAGTACACAGCTTCTCTATGTTTCTGTTGTGAACACTGGCAGCAATACAGCTAATACCTGGACTGTGGTATACATATAATGATTAGGAGAGCAGATTGCCTAGTCTTATGTCCAGATGATTATTACACTGTAAACAGTGGACTAATAAACTATTTGATTACATAAAGGTCAAACTATACAATAACTCAGGTCTTATATTGTAATTGTTTACAGGTGAAACATATGTCCATGCAGATTTATCTAAGCAATAGTTCAAGTCTTTGAATAGTCAGTCTTATTTACAAAACAAACAAAAATGCTTAAGAGGTCTGGCTGCTAAAAAAAAAAAAAAAAAAAAAAAATTTAAGAAAAAATAT
>VUQK01003208.1:48170-62571 GCA_015106715.1 Bujurquina vittata | reverse complement strand
TAAATTTTTGTTTTTAGGTCGGGGGGGGGGGGGGGGGGGGGTGATAGCTCTAAGTTCAAAATTAAACTGGTTATTCAGGATGCTGAGAAATTTCCCTTTATACAGAAAGATACACATAACGCAGTAGGAACCTGAAGCTGACTGTGGACACACTGATGTGATTTACTGTGGTCAACGTGCTGCTAGGTGGTGCTAGCGGCGCTGCTTCTGAGGGAGAGATTACACTCGGAGGAAGCAACACTTTAGATTCACCTGTATTTGCCAAAATCCTAAAAGTGCGAAACCATCTCAGTCTGAGCAATAGTCTGCTTCACTTTTTATATTCCAAGCGTGCAGTATGTGTATATACTGTAGAAAATACTGTACTTCCTGTGTTTGCTGAAATAACGGCAATGACTTTTTAACTGCCTCCCAGGCTCGCACTTATGAGGCACTGATTCTTAAAGTGAGAATATATGAGAGCGGGTGCCCCCGTACTCGAGTATATTGCCATACATCAGATCATTTAACACTTTGAACTGTCAAAAATGTGTCACTCAGTCTCTCTCTTGATACCTTCATCTGTCAGACTGAAATCATAAATACAATCATTTCCCCAATGTTGGCTCTTTATTCTGTCAACCATTTCAAAATGTGACTGTGCCTCTTCATTTCCGACACATGAATAAGTGAGAGGCCATTAATATGTCTCTTTCATTACACTCTGGCACTGCACTGCATGAGCATGCACAGAACTGCGTGTTCACTGGGCTCCGGTTCTGATGTCCGATTTGTAAGGCAACAAAGATATGTCACCATGTGTGCGTGGAATGAAGTGTCTTTCTGAGAATTCATATTTTGTTCCTGTTTAAATAAACTAGAGCAAGAAGGAGAGGCACTTTCATATAGTAAACAAATGTGTTCTGTTTTAAATTAGGAGAAAAAAATTGTTTGCATGTATTTTAATGAATTTCTGATTTTTAACTTAATTTTTTTTCAGGGAAAATGAATAAATTATAATGAATTCATAGCCTACATGTCACCTTCTGCCCTTTGATTCTGAGTTTAGTTTTAAATGAACTATACAGCGCTGTGAAGCGCCTGTCTGTGGTCAGATTTTGTTTTCTATTTTTCCTTTTTTTCCCCCTCTTTTTGTCTAAAGATCACCCTGCAGTTTGACAAACACATTTTTTTCCCCCCTTTCTATCACCACTCCCAAGACAAGATTAGAGGGGAAACTCATCAGTCTCCTTGGCTGTTGTCTGATAAACTTTTTATTTGAAGGGTGTCCTGTCTCATGTCTCTGGTGTCTTCCTCCAGTGCACTCCTGATTTGAAATATAGCCTTACATAATGAGGGAGAAAAATAGAGCGGTGTTGCACCCCTGAGCCAATGTCAGCTTAATCAATCATCTGATCACGGCAGGCATGCTTACTCTACTCGCTTCACATCCGCCACATCCTTCCCCCTGTTCAACAATGTGACAGCAGCATAATTCATTTTAACTCAAAAATTAAAGCAGCAACATCAAACTTGTCCTTGCATCTGTTTGGTCTAAACACACGGCAGTGCTGGTCCTAGTGTGTGTATTTGCTGCTTTTGTTTGGTAGGAGGAAAATCAATCCTTTCTTTTGCACACAAAGTATGGAAGGAGTGTTTGCATGTACTTTTGTAAGGTGAGCAGTTTACTGGAGATGGGCTTGCATGCACAGGTCAGGATGCATTTTGCAGATGTGACGCTTGTGAGCTTTTCACGTGTAACATTTTGAGTGCGTTTACGTCTCAAGCTCAAGTTTCGTAGCTTCAGTGCTGAGCATTCAACAGGCGTGGAATGTGAGTGCGGGGTTCACGCGGTCAAACTGCTTCGGGTCAGAAGGTCGGGGAAATTTGGAGACGCTAAAGCCGAGCAGAAGGAATGGAACTTGGCGTCTTCGCTTGGAAGTGAGAGATTCCTTCTGGCTTCCTGTCAAAAGTCGCCTTTCAGCAAAGCACAACTCCAAAAGTTATATCATTGTCTTGTTGCTGAGCTACATGCTGAAGTGTTGAAATGAAAACATGAAAAGTGATTCGTTCTGACAAAATCCCCACATTGTATTAGTCCAGATTTAAAATGCAGCATATTTTCGCACTTCTCTTGGATCATTCTGTAGTTTTGCATGGATTAAATATCTTTCTTTTTTGTCTTGATGTTCTAAAATTAGATACAGCTTGAATTACAAATTAGAAACAGTATAAACCATATTTACGGATTCTGCCTCTCTCACCTTTTTTTTTTCGAGCCAATGTTTGTCCAATTATTCACCTTCATGTTAATAGCATCACTTGAATGTTTATCCGGGAAACAAACAAATAAAAAGTAAAGAGCATTTCCAAAAACTGCACTTAATGCTACATTTTCCCAAAGTCACACACAAACTGATGGAAAATCTGACACTATGACAGAAGGAAACACACTGAGGCTGCTGAGGCTAAATAAAGAACTACACAAAGGCACACTATGGCTTTTATTAAGCTGCCAATTATTAGTGTTATAGGCGTTATTGTATTAATGAAATAATAATACATCAGCGACACACGGCTCTCCTTTAGCAGAAACCAGTGTGCTGTAATCAACTGTGCTGTGTGTGCGCTGCTTTGAAAGCCACATCATACTTCATTAGAGCAATAAGGAGAAAAGGTAAGCATAAAAGTGTAAATTAGAATAACAATGTATTATTTAAAAGTGAGTTACTATATCAGAAACCTACCAGCTCTTTAAGGAGTTAACTGCTATGCAGGCACTGAAGCTCATTTGTATGAAGGCAATTGCACAAGCTAGTATACACAAGAATAGCAATATAAATATTAAAGAAATATGTGTAGTGTCATTAGGGATTAGACAATGGCATTTTTGCTGGGACTGCCTCCATAGGCAGCATAACTCTACCGAGAAGGCGAAACCATGTCAAAGTCCACGTGCACCGCTTTTAAGAGGCGGAGTTGAACTCGCAGCTTTTGCTGATCACATGCAGGAAGCGTGCTGTTTGTAATTTCCGCGCAGAAAGCGGGACATGGATGCCGGCCGCCTGAGTGGCGTTTGAGGGCGGCTGTGCACGGCGCTGCATCTTCAAGCGCATTCCCCCCCCCCCCAAACTGCTGTCAATCTGCTCTTTTCTCAGCGACAGCGGAGACGCGCACGCTATTCTGCGAGTACCGAGAAGAGCTCAAGCAGCACTCATAACAGGCGAAGCACGCCCCTCCCACAGGATGGTGGAGATGATGATGATGATGATGATAATTGTGATGGTGTTGATGAAAATAATGAAGTGTTCTGATTATCCCTGTCTGAACGCTCGGACATTAAAGTTGAGTAGTTGGCTGAGAGCAGCAGGCTTCCACAGTGAAGGAATTTCTGGTGAATATTCCCCGCACCCCCGCAGCTTTTTGGCTGACGTTAGTGAGAAGAGAGATGGGGGATATGGCGATAATTATTAAAGTGGCCATATTTAACTGGAAGGTATTTGATTTTTTTTTAAATAAAGCAACAAAAAAAAATTAAACAATAACCCCAAAAATCAATGTATTCATAAACTACTTTGATTATTTTTTAGTTCGATGGCCTAATTATTTTTTTGAATATGCAGCTACAGCTGCAGTTGCATGCATCAGGATGCATTTTGACCATACTGTGCAGTTTTACACTTTAATATTCTAAGAATGGCATCGCTGTTTTCCCCATTTTGCACATAAGGTAATGCAGAGATGTAAAAAAATCTGTGAAAAAGGTTAGACACTAATAAAAAAATGTATATTAGCATGTAAAATCGCGCGGGCTCGATCAGCGTGGATTACTTTCAGGCCTACATCTATTCTTCGACTATTGACAACCTCTCCCTTTCCAGTTTGCATGACTGGAGCTCTCACTAGCGCTGCTAGTGGACAATCAAACCTACACACCCACCTCCAGACACACTCGCATTTCTCATTTCTTACTTCTACTCTAAATTAGATAGCAAGACGTGGTGTCGGAGCTCACAGGTCGCATAGAATTAGTTTTAAGTACTAGCGGTAGTTAAACAATAAATCTGAAATTCAACATGGAGTCCCCTCCAGATCCAGCGAGCGACCCGGGCAACAGCGCCTCGGAGCCGGCTACCCCGGTCAGGGAAACCCCGGTAAACCTGGAGACGCTCCGGAAAGCGGACCATCCAGCCCCGGTTCGAAGGCAGACCTGTTCAAGCACCAACAGAGGTAAGCGAACCGGTTCCCCCTTTTCACTTGATGGGAAATACAGAGCGATCGGGGACATTTTAATCAAACTTCAAAATGAATTAAATCGCGTCCCCTTGAATAACTGCACACTGTCTAAAATCACCCAACCACAGGTACACAGCTTTTTAAATTTTAATTTATTATCACAGCGGCATTTGCCCACTTGCTCGTAATGGGAGCTTCGGTGTGTGTTCCCGGTGTTTAGGCTCTGCTGACAGCTCAAATCATAGGGGGTGATACGGTCACAGATGTCACATTTACTCTGCCTGCAAGATTAATCAATTATCCAGGAACTCGGAGTTGACCAACGGGACCTTCCCCTCATGCCAAAAAGGGGCTAACCTGCTCGCCCAGACGCGATATTGCCACAGAGTCGAAAGTGAACTTTGGGAAACTGTGGGTTAGTTTATCGATCAGTCCTATACGCCTTCGTGGGGACGTGTCCTCCGCCGTGCCTTATACAACACACAGCACCGTCTGGCTGCATTTTTTTGTCCTTTTAAAACACATTTCCAGCTAACAGATTTTGGGCTATTCCTGTGTGGGGAAAAAAGACGCCCCAGCAGCTGGAATTTGTCTAATGCCAGCAAACACTGTTGCAAGCATGAAGGTTTCTGCACGCCTTTTGCGATTAACCCCCCCCACACACACACACACGAATAGACAATGAAAGCCAAACAAGCCTACATTGCAATTAGCCCGTCAAACGTCTGCATTGCTGCATGAGGACTGTTTCTTTTTTTTTCTTTTTACATGATTTATCCATCACGTCCCGTCCATGTTGTACAGTACAAGACAGCGTTTAACCACACCCCCTCTCCGGCTGTCTCCAGCACAGGCTAACCGGGCTCAGCCAAGTTCAAAGAAATAGTGCTTTCTCTGCTGATTCTTGACAAGCAAAGTTGGTGTGGATATATGGCAGCAAGGCGAACGGTGTCGATTGTGACATTCATTCACTGAACGGTGTTTTTTTTGTCTTTCTTTCTTTTTTGTGAGCGCACTCTTCCTGTGCGCAAGGGTATATTTAGAGTGTGATATGGTGAATGTGGAATGTAAGCTGGTTATGTAACAGGTTTAGCCATAAACAGAGGCGCGCAACTGAGAGCAGAAATCATCATCTCAGATCTTTTTACTTTATAAAACAGTCCCCCCCACCTAACCCCCTCTCTCCCCGATTCCTCATTATCACCGCGGTTGTTTTATACAGAAAAGGCACCCCCAGTTTAGCGAGTATTTATATATATTTACCACTCAAGCGAAACTGTGTGACTTTGTGGGCTGGCACAGCCTGCGCGCTTATGTAATAGCGGGGCAAAGACAGGTAGTTGGGAGGCTTCGTGGATTGATTTCTTTTTTCACAAGTCTGACTTTGAGACACTCCTAACCTGCTGACCCATATTCACCCCACCCTTTTATGCACAGGATTAAAGTGCGTCTGGGAAAGAGAAAGACAGGAAAAAGAACGCCTTTGGTCTGTTATGTAATGCTGAATGGGTGAAAAAAAATGTCTTCACTGGGGCAATCTCTGCACTTCAAATGGAGGTTCTCTGCAAGGAAACTTTATTTTGGCCATTATACAAAGAATACAGATTATTGTTGGATATTATTTGCATTGGAGGGCTTAAAGAAAAGTTTTGAGAACTTTTTAAAAACTTAGTGCAAATAAACAATTTGTCTGATTAAAATTCCTGACTTCATGTCCTCGTGTTTCACTGTGTAGTTCCAGTCTTATCGTGTATTATATCGTGTATCGTGTATATTGTACAGGTGGAACATGTAAAATTTGCATGTATGCTCAAAAGTTTCCATGTGCACCGTTGATTCAGCATTAGAAACTGTAACTCTTGTGTGTTCTGGTCAGTTGTCTAATCTAGAGAACCTTAAAAATATCACAGTGGGATTAAAAAGCATTTTAATACTGAGGAAGATGGCCTCTAGTTGTTTTAAAAGACCCTGAACAAAGGTCACACGGGAGATGTCTTTATAAATGTAATAATGTAGAAATATATACCCCATCCAACATACAGGAGAGCAGAAGAAAAGCTCGCTTTCATACAGATATGCTGTAATTGCTTTATTCAATTGAAAGTACACATGTTCTGTTAAGGAGAAGCTGCAGCCGGGTTATTGCGTAGGCAGGGCTGGAGCGTAGGGTTGCGTAAAAAATAAAACAATAAAAAAGAAAAAAATAAATAAACAATAAAAAAAACATTTATAGTTCACAACAGTGTTACAGACTTCTAAAACATTTTTTTAGGATTACGCTTCCACGCTCAGACTCTGGCTTTTCAGGCCAGCCGCAGAAACCAACATCTGAAAGGCGGCAGACACTCGCTTAAGCGCAGTTTCCCTCTTTACATCAGCTGTATTAGACTTTCTGAGGATGCACATTTCTTATCCTGCATGCAGAGCGTTTACTGTTTTAACCCTGAGTGCTAATACCTTTTAAGTAGAAACGGCTTACTTCAGCAGAAGCTCTGCTGTAAGACTTGAGTGGGTCAGAGAACAGGCCTTGAAGGGCTTTGGATATCATTACTGGAAAGAAGAAAGGGTGTTATTTTCATATTGCACGATCGCTCCGTTCACAAATTTGGAAACAATCAATATTAATGGCTTAGTTATGTAAGGTGATGGTCTCTGCAGAGGTTTGAAATCTCACAGTTGCACAGGGAAGCTCTGAAGCTGCACATCTGATCAGAGTCCTGGTGTTTGCATACTCGTTTAACATTAGTTTGCTGAAAATGTGTGTGCTTCCTAGTAGTGCAGAATTGGATTCCGCTGAATGATGCTGGCTGATATGCTTGTCTTCTCATACTGTACTATCATTGTCTTGTGTGCTGACTGTGAGTCATCTGAGAATCGTTTTCTTTCGTTAGGGAGTAAGGTTACTCATAAAGTACAAATAACATTATGTTGCTTTAGAAAAGTTTAATCTGTCACTAGGTGAAGTGTGATGTGGTTTCCTGCGGTGGAGAATATTACAGAGCCTCCTGCTTATTAGTTTGCCTCAGTCTCATATCTAGATTAATTCTGATATGATTTTTTAAAGTCCAAATAACAGCTTTCCTCCTATTATGTCACAACATCAAGCATTTTTCTTTTTAATTTTCCCACCACACATTTAGAATAAAATAAAAAGTAAGTTGTTGTTGAGGTTTCAATGCAGGGGAGAAGTCGTACCTTACAATGCAGTTTATTGCGTGATCCAGTCTAACAGGGCAGACGTTAAACATTTTCAGTCTTCTCTTAATGAACACAGCCACAATTTATCCAGTGGTTTTATTTTTGGGCAGTGAAATGAGAGCTCTCAGCTAGACAGACAGCATTTATTTAGTTGTTGCTGAAAGAAGACGGATGACATACGGCGACAGGGTTTCTTTCTTTCTTTTTTTTTTTGGTAACTTTTTACACAAAATCTCAGAAAGCTGGGAGTTGGCTGAGGTTTGCACGCCACTCGAGTGGACAGCAGCATTATTGTGGCTGTGGCATTCTCAGATTCAATGAATGAGGGCACTTTGCCTGCTGGAGAGCATGAAGATACAGGTACAGGCTTATAACTGAGCCTTCAGCTTGGACAGATCCACGTGTCTCTTTTTTCTGCCTGGCTGCCTAGAACATAATATCAAATCTCAGCCCTCTTGCGTTTTCAATTCTGAAATGTGGGTGAGGTAATGATATCACAGACTGTTTTATTGGTACCCATCAGACACTTAACGTTGTTAAATGTTAACAGTCGGCCTATTTCTTTGGTCTTTCTTCAACCGTACACTGAGCTGTTGCATAGATGGTGACAACTGCTTCTCGTTTAGACTTTGGCACCGGGGCCCTTGGAAAAAAAGACCTTCTGTTCTTATGAGCTTCAAAGGTCAAACATTGTTTTAGTTGCATCATGCTTATCTAGGCAGTTTACCTGTCAACGTTAGAACCCTTAGAATTAATAGTTAAATGAGCATTGACTGACATTTTGCCAGGTCAGGTGTGAGGCTCTTTCTTTCCTCCTGTCATTTCAAAACATGAAATTAGCAGCATAGTGGCTCTGTGGTTACTACTGTTGCTTCACAGCAGTGGCGTGCGGTGACTTTCACAGAAAGGCAAGCAGAGACGATGACCACCCCCAGCAGCCTTTCCATGATTTTGTGCTGCCTGTCTTTTATTCTTTTATATAAGCTGACAGCCTCCTGCAGCTTGCTGCACTCTGCATGGACGTCTTCACCTTTCTGCACTCCTTCTTGCTGAACAATTGTTAAAAAAACCCCAAAATATTACTTCTATACTTTTCTTCAAAATATTTAGGATTAGCTGACAATTACAAGCACTGACGGATTTTAATTTTGTATAAGTATACCAGACTATGAAAACACCTCACTACACACAATTAGTGAATTATTGCACCATTTAACTTAAAGCATCAAAAGTAAACATAATTATTCGCCATCAGTCTTCTCCATCATCTCCAGTCTTTGTTAACGGGACATGGACATGCCCGAAAAAATTGCTGGCCTCATACGGATTCCAGTAGAATCAGATGAAGCAGAATAAAACCTGCTTCCAGAGACAATAGCCAACTGGTGGCTACAAGATGACAAGGAAATAAAAGACGGATGCAAACAGGCAAGCACTTTTATGCCATAACACTGTTTGAGAGAAATCACTTTCACTATGTTTTAATTGCTGTCTATTTTTTGATTTCATTGGACAAGCTCAGCATGCCTTGCTTGCCCTGACAGAGCACCACTGCTTCACAGCAAACCAAGTTTCCCTCCAGCCGCTCTGTTTGATTAATGAATTCTTTCACAGCCTACCCTAGAGCTGGCTTAAGTTGCCTGTAACTTTAACAGCACATCAGAGTTTACCTTACTAATAGGTACATTTGAAACCTAAAAAGCACATAAATCTAAAAGCAAATCAAGTCCTCTACACACGTTCTGTGCTGACACACACAGTGCTATATTGTGACAATTTGACATTAGCTTATAAATGCTGGTAGCCTACTAACAATGTGGGTTATTGCTAGCGTAATCTGTGCAGACCATTACTACAACACAAGCAGCTGTCACAGTTAACATGCAATTACTATAGAATTTGAAAATATAAACAGTTTGATGACATGTTATAAAGTTAACAATTAAAACTCATTCCACTGAATTCTGTGTGCATATTCAGATGTTTTTTCTTAGGAGTACATATATAAGTTTGTAATGTGTATATTACTCTTTGTATACTGGCCTTTGGCTGTCTATAACTGGTTTTCTAGAATTAATGATCTGTCAATTATTGATATTTATGACTCTTTGTTTTTTTCACCACGCGGTTCAGCAGACCTGTTGCTGCACTTAGATTTTGGGCACATGTAGTTGTAATTGTCCAGAATCAAAAGCACCTAAGTATTGACATACATGTAAGAAGATTTGGAATTTGCAAATATCATCTCAGTGTTGAAGAAAAGGAGGTGCAGACAAGAAGGAGCGGATATAGAAAAGCATTATACAGAGCAGAGTGAAGCTATATACAAATACTGTGGGAAAAAACATTGCTGCTCCAAGTGGGAACATGACTAATTTTGTTTTAGCATCTTGTGCAGTTCCAAGAAAAAAGTGAAACACAGACACAGCTGTTCATGTTATGGTGTTTGGTAACACTACTCCATTTACTAAACTATTGGATTTGGCAAGGGCCTTTGATTTCTTTATGTAACAAGACATGTGAAACAGCTCTGGAGTTTCATTTCATTTCAGCAAAATACTCAATGGAGTCTGACCTGTAAATATGACATAAAAAGTCTCACGAGACTCAGAGATGCATAGATGCATGGTTGCGCAGTAGAGGAGTAGAGTACAGATTTTGTTGTGCCGTAGCTAATGCAGAGCCAATATTAATAAAGTTTTTAAAGTGTTGAAGTTGGAAGATTGTAGACTCTGTATGGCATCCATGATTCTCTGTTCATTGCAGAGGACAAATGATTTAAAACGTTATATCTTGCATCTGTATTCTGTTTAATGTGATGCAGAAAACTTTATTTACCATGTCCAAGTGATGTCCATGTGCTTCAAATCAGTTACATGATTATTTTTCTGAGGTACAGTGGTTGTTCAGGTTGTTAGTGCTGGTAGGGCATAAAACACTTTGTTACACAGAGCTGAATGCGCACTGTAGATGAAGAATAAGAGCATGTTGAAAATATCGCAAAAATTGACTTATTTTAGGCTAATTCACAACCACAGCTAAATGCAGTTCAGTCCTGTTGCAGCTGCATTTCAAATATATATATATATAGCTTTTCTATTTATTTTAGGCCTACACTATAGATACTGCAGTGCCAGCTCTTAACAGACCATTTTAATTAAACTAAGTTTTAAAACTTAACCCAGACCAGCTCTGAAAGTTTTATTCATGTGGGATAGCGTATTTTTGAGTTTGAATCACCAGTGACTTAACTGGGGCTGGCGAGGAAATTTCAACTGGTGACAGACACCAGATTTGATGTGAAATCTCCAGTGGTGAATGATAGCTCAGATCTATGGCCCATTTACTGAAGTTTGTATCTTAGATAGAAATTTTTGAATAGTTATGACCGGAAATACTCTAGATGCATTATTGGAGGGTGTTAAAGGAGTCTAATTTTAATGTGGTACACTGTGACCTAAGTACTCGTGCTGCTTGGCTCCTTGCCTCTCTGTGCCTCTCTGATATAAAAAGGGCCCCTTAGAAGAGGACTAGAGGGAAAGATGTGGCGAGAGGGGTCTAAAGACTCGCTCTGGGGGGATTCTTATGTCACATCTAGGGCCAAGGCTTTCACATCTCCATCATTGTAGATAGCGAAAATCTCCCAAGCAGGTAGGTAAGCTCCTCGCATGAAAAGTTTTTGCACTCGGAAACTTTGGTCCGTATTATCTTTCAAACCATCATTCTTTTGCCTTTTGAACAAACTCGCACAAAACGCACGCAACTCTGCACCATGTCCTGTGTGATACTCAGAGAAGTGTTTTATTATTTTATACTAATCACAAAGCCTTTACCTGTGTATGCACTCTGATCTCCCTGCCACGGACTTCATATGCCCATGTCTGAGTTAAAACGGGAAGAAATCTAAAGCATTTTATTGAAACAGCACAACTCAAGAGCTTCTTAGCTGTTATTTATCTTTCTTTCTGAAGGCTAAATTCGCTGCAGCCTTGCTTTAAGGACTCTGTTGTGTATGATGTCTGACTAAGATAAAAATGGAAATATCTGTTGCATATTGCCGCCTTTCCAGCACAGATGAAGAGTAGCAGCTACGAACAATAACATGGCAGAATAATCCATTTGCTTTCTCCTGTGCTTAGAGTAATAATGTAATTTAACAATGTCTGCACTTATGCATTCTCACCATGTATTAAACATAATAGAATAGTGCAGACGGGAGAAGGTGGTCTCAAGAATTGTTAAACCTTTACTCGGAAGAGCATGTGTTTTTATGAGCTTGCGCACCATTATTCCACTACATGAAAAGGTTTTTTCCTCCTTTTTTTCATTTTCACAGATTAGTTTTCAAATTTTAAAATAAAAAAAAAAAGGACCAAAATATTTTACTATAGTAAAAGCCTCGCTCCTCTGTGGTCCTGTCATTTGAGATAACAGTATCAAACAAGGTAAAGCACACGTATGGCTTCCTTGCCTGCTAATTTCGTTACATTAGTAGTGCCATGGCATTACTTCACAAAGTTTATTTGTCACCTGAAATAAACAGAAAACTTTTTTGAGACATGCGAGATAAAACAACTTGAAAATCAGTGTCATTTCTGTTGGCTTGATTATTTATATTGGAATAACAAGCGCAACTTAATCTCATAAATAAAAAAGGGAGAGATACAGATCCGTCCCCTCCAGGTACTGCCACCACTTAATCGAATTAGCTCCACTTGCAGGCTTGACGGGCTCTTCAAACACCCCTGGTGACTTCTGAGTGCCGATTACAATCAGCTACTATTTTCAGCCTTTGATTAAAATCTGGTGAGGTTGGACAGAAATTTTTTGAACGCAGAACTAACTAATTATTAACATCGCAGCCCATCTCTGTCTTTTATTTTTTATTTTTTGGCACGTTACTTAGGGCCAATGGGGCTGGAGTAGTTAAACAATACCCACAAGTATTAATCATATCAAATCAAGCAGTGTGAAACTATTAGCTTGGTCTTATTGAAACATCTTATGTTAGTTGTGGTGTTGTCTAAACATGAGTATTTTTACTGACTTTTCAGTTCTATTAACACATTTAATTGTAGAATATATGTAATATCAAGGAGGCTTTTTGCGTATGCTTTTATTGTGAGGCTATTTGAGATATTAAAGAGAGAGACAGAGAGAACTGCAACGTTTGTTAAACAGCCTAGTTTTTCCATACAAATTTCCTCACCTGACAGACACCAGTAATGAACACAATTCTTTACTCATAAAATAATAGAAGATGATCACAATTGTTCTTGCCTCACACAGTATGTCACAGAAACACTGTAATGTGCCTGTCAAACACAATTCTGCTCTTTTGTTACTTTTGAAAGGCAGCTTTTGAATATGAATAACTTTCTAATGAATATTTGGTTCTTGTGTGTGCGCGTGCGTGTGTGCGTCTGTGAATTGATTGCTTTAGGAGGCGTACTAAGACAGACTGTGGCACGATGGGGCTCAATCAGTGCAGCAATACTGCTGTGCTGCTCTCTGACAGTGATTGAAAGACAGACTTCACCATGTGTGATTCTCCAATCACTTATTCACTGACAAATATCATCTGTCTGATCAATCAATATTTTGCAGCTTTATTTTAGTAATGCAGTGCTTAAGAGCCAATAATTAACGCCGTGCTGGGTTGTTAAAAGCCTATTTTTATGTGACAGACCGAAATAGACGTACAGAAATAGGAAGATGAAAACTTTGGGTTGAGGTTGGTAGTGGCACACCCTGCAGACGTTCGCTGCACACAGTGAACTTATCGAGAACTTGAGATTGTCCTATGGCATAACTATTTCAGTTGCTTTCAAGTTATGTTAATGTACAAAACTGGATTTTTTTTTGTAACTTTGAACTTTTTTTTTTGGCTGAATGCTCATTTCAAAGAGCTATTTGGATTAGAGCTATATTAAAGACAGTACTGTGAGAAAGTTCCAGGTATAAAAATGTCCAAATCTAAATCTGTAGAAGAAATACTTACTTTCTGAGCTATTGCTGACACAAAACTTTGTTTAGCTCACTGTCACTTTACAATTCTAATTTTTGGGTTTTTTTTTTTAGAAGTTGCGAGTTTGTTTGCAAAATTGAAATATACTATGAAATAGTCTGAGGGAATATTCATTCAGTGTCATCTTGCATTAAACAAGTGTGGCTTGTGATGCTCATTAATTTCTGCTTGCTCCACTTGCGGTGTTTGGGCTCTCTTTGCTGGCTCCGTGCCACAGTGTCTTCTGAAAGAGCCACTTCATCTCTGTCAGGGGCAGGTGGAAATTTTCTGCACACTTCTAATTGGACAAAGTGCCTTTCAAACTCTGAGCCATCATACACAGATCAAATTATCATACAGACCAGGTGTCAACAGAGGTTTTTCACCTCTCTCGTCCCCTTCTGCTCTCTCCAGCATCTTTCGGTTGATTTTCGGATTCTCCCTGGGCTTTTTAAACTCCCTACCGCTTAGTGGCCCCAGGCACACTAAGCCTTGTCGTACGAATTAATTACAAGAAATTGCACTTGCTATTTTGACTTTAAAGCTTTTCTTATATGCAGTCAAGAAACATTTTAATTTTTTTCTCCTCGTGCAAGGTCCTCAAGCAGATATAAGTAAATATTTGTGTCAGTCACAAGGAGAATTTGAGAACTTTAAGATCTGCAGTAGAGCTCAGGGACAGAGCTAACTGTGCTTTTAAAAGTAATGGGTGAAGTCCTTAGATTAATTCTTTATCTAGCAGGTGGTAAGTGAAAAGAGCAAGATGTCGGTTGATGCCATTTTGCCAGTCTGTATCAGTTAACGGTGTAACTGTTGAATTTTGAATGAGCACCAGGGAAACAAGCTTGTGATTGATGTGAGAAAAGAGGCTGTTCAGATACAAGTATCGAACATGTTTGGGATTAAGTTTTTATCTTCGATTAGTTCACAGGAAGGGAGTGAGTGTTTTGAGTCTTCAAGTGAACAAATCGAAGATAAAAA
>VUQK01003208.1:13328-27658 GCA_015106715.1 Bujurquina vittata | reverse complement strand
GAAAAGACATGAGAGAAGAGACAACAGCGTGGGGACTTACAAAGACACATGCTCAAATACACTAATCCATTATTGATCGTCCTTAGGTTGCTGCTAAGAATTGTTGATTGACTGCTTTTAAAATCAATGTGTATTACAACTTTAACAAGAATTTTTATCATCAGACCTTCTAACAGTTTGTCTGAGAAACTTGAATTGTTCAGTTTATGGAAACATAAATAATAATAATAAACTTTATCTGTATAACATCTTTAAAAACTAAGCTGACAAAGTGCTTTGACAGACAAACAAAAGTAGAAGACTTAAAGCGTAGAGCGCCACACATTAAGGTCACTCAAAACAGAAAACAAACACGAAAAGAGGTGCATCACAGAAAATGATTAAAAACATCAACGAGTGAGTAAATGCAGGCAAAATAGATGATACACAAGACAAATGATGGTAAAAGACATCACATAAAAACAAGTTTATAAAAATATGTGAAAGGACGATTCTGATTTTGTGAGTCTTATCTCATCGGGTAAGTCGAGTGGCCCTGATGGCTGATTTAAGCTTTGACTTTGAAACAGCCAGGAGGGCTGCACCTGAGGATGTATGGCTGTGAACTGGCTCATATCACCAAATTACACAATTAGGTTAATGTGCTGCAATGCTGTTTCCTCTCCCGCTTCCTTTAGGTGTGTATTATAGAAACCAGGCGTGCCGTTCATGCTTTGTTAATATTTTCCTTCCTTTATGAAATGGATGTAAAACTAAGCCAAAGCCTACCTATATTGTGGTATCCATTTAGAGTTGGATGATGGAGGATGAAATGACTCATTTTACTGTAAGTGACACATATCTGGCTAAACTTTTCACCACGCTCAGGTAAACAGTGGAAATTTGAGGAGGTGACTTTGGAGCACACATATTGTGTAACAAGTGTTCACCAGTTACAGCACTGACGGAGACCTTTTGGGGGGGAAAAGTTAAATAGAGGCAAAAACAGATGCTCTAAGAGCTGGGAAAATATTTGGTTTTAAGTTCAGTAACAATTAGTGTGACTGCCAAGTTACTGCAAGTTTGTGACCTTTCTGTTATTCTAACTGTATCCATGAGCACCTAGCTACAGTATGAAAACATCCTGCTCTTTGCAGTCACAACTGTTTTTCCTGTCCGTATTAGCTCTATAGCAGCTCCTTGTTGCTTCAGTGCAGCCATGTAGACAGGCCTGACTGCTCTCCAATCCAAACATGTCAGCCTCACCATGTCTTTTCTGCAGGCACAAGCCACCCTCTGTTTGTCACTGAGGAACAAACACATTCGTAGTAAAGGAAAGCCCTAACCTCAGCCTCTGGAGTGTGAGTCCTCTCAGTTTAAAGAGCTACTCAGCGTGGCTACCAGCCTCTTCCGGGAAGGGCCTGGTTAGTGGCCAGAACCTGAGTCCACCAGAGTCCCAACAGAGCTGTGCAGCCAGTGGCTGATGGGCTATGTGAGAGGGCTTGTTACACACAACCCTGGTTAAGAAACAGCTGGGGGTCCAGTTCAGGCAGGGGGCTCTGCCCACGGATCAGTCGCTGGATTCTGTCTTTGCGACTCCATGCTGGCAACCTCATGAATGTTTCAGTGAAGTGCTGTGAGGTCTGCCTGAAGAGCCTGGCCTAATCCGGCACTCCTCGAGCCACGCTGCTTCACCTTGCCATGGAGACGCGGCTTCTCATCGAGGGGGCTGCGATGTGGTCAAGCAGAAGCAGATAGTGAACTTCCTGGGGGCTGCTTTTGTTTCTTCCCCCCTAGTGTATAGAAAGGCAGGTGGGATTAGAGCACTGGGGCATCCAGCTTTCTCTCTCTCTCTCTCTCTCTGACTGCTAACAATCCCTGTATTGAAATCCTGTCAGCACAGTGCTTTGTGTCTTCCATTTGCATTTTGTTGTAGTGTGCATCTTGAATTGCTTGGTACGCTTCTAGAATCGCTCAGTCTGGCAGGCATCTTGCAAAAGAAGATATATCAAATACTAATGAGGCCTCTTTTGTACTAAAACGTTGGTGCTTTTGTCACTTTGCAAGTCCGCTTAATTTTCTTAACCTGACTTAACGGATTTTTGAGAAGAGGCTGGCAGTTGACAAACTGGCCTGATTAATAATAAACATCAGTACACGACTGTAGTGGCATTCAAGTGGGATTCGTGCACAGTCAGCAGGGCTGCCTTTTTTTTTCTCCCTGTGGTCATTGACTCCAGCTTGTAAGTTTCCTGTTTCCGATAATTAAAGGTGAAGCGTGTGTCTAAGTGTGTGTGTAAATGAAAGGGAGACTAGATCACGAGCATGTTGCCTAACTATAGACTATTTAACGAGCGAGTGCATCAGTAGCCTTTGCCCTGTAGAAAGCGCTAGATGCTGCTGCTGCCCACTCGCTGACTAAGTAAAGGCTACATTTGCATAATTATCAGTTTAATTGGTGGGCCGCTGCCAGAATCTGAACCTTTTTTGGTAAGCTGTAGAGTCCACACTAAATTTATTACAAAGATATGGGGGAAGAGATTACAAAGCAAGCAAACTGCCAGCTCATGGGTTTCTTCTGCTTAACCTGATAATCGTTTGTGCTCATAAACACTTTCCTGCCCACGCACATTTTTGGGAGATAATTTTCCAAGTGATTTTAAAACAATCATGTTGCTCTGAAGTGACAAGAGTATCCGCTATGATTACAGACTTTATCGTGTTGCTGAAAATAAAACCTGAATTTTAGGAGGAGGACCGAGTCTGGTGAAGTTTGCGCTGCTGCTCGACGCAGTGAAACGGAGATAAGTAATTTCATTTCTCAATAATAAAGAATAGATGTGGACTTTTTAATTGTAAAGGGTTGTGGCTCTGCTGAGCATCAACACATGATGAGGGTCCCATCTGCGTTTTACAGTCCAGTGACAGTGGAAAAGCATTAATGCCCCTCCCCCTTTCCTGAGCTCCCCCCCCGCCCCCCATTCTTCATCCTGTTTTCATCTCCCAGGCTTCAGCTGTGGCCCTGTGAAATGCTCTAAAGCTGAACAATTAACTGAGAGACTGTGAACATGATTCATGTAATTAATATTTTGTGCAGAAGGATTGAAAGAAAAAAAACATAAAGCTAATTTTAATTGAATCAATCCCTGGGAACAGGTCAGACAAGCATGCTGAATTTATCTGCGCTATCGAAATCCCACTGGCCGGTATAGACATAAAGGTGTGTGTGTGTGTGTGTGTGCGCACGTGTGTGCACATGTGGGCATGTGATTTGTTGTTTTTGAATAGCCATATTTGCATTCTTCCTCTGAGAGGCCGTATTCAAGCATACACTTATCTTTTTCTCCTCATGCTGGCTTGGCGTAGTGGGAAATGCAGTATTTAGGAGGAACTATGCAAGAAACAGTTGAATCAGTAACTTTGTTCCATGTGACACTGCCTAAGCTCTGCAGGGTGTTGTGCTTTGGCACTGTCTCAGTTTCCCTCAGCGGCGAAGCTTGCGCTCACTCTGTGTGTAGGCTATCAGTGGTGGGTAGAGGGCTCCTTTGAAACTGACTATAGTACGAGTGTTTGTGCCCACTGCTGCTGCATTTGCTGCGCTGGGCAGCCTCTGATCAGCCTGAGCCTTGCCTGCAGAGAGCTGGCGCAGGCTCCAATCCTATTCTATGTTCAAAGGTAAAGCAGACCTCTCATAGGCCCCGTCTTTGATGTGCTCTTCGACACTAGAGTCATATCTCTGCCACTGCACATCTCTTGGCAGACAACAAGAGCCAGTCCAAGGGAAGGAAGAAAAAAAAAAACTTAATTTACCAGTCACAATTCATTTCTACAGACATGGTTCATATTCAATTGCAGGCCTGTTTCTTGAGCCTGTTGGTATTATTTACGAGAGAAGCACAACAACGGCAGAACAAAGTGGAGAATTAAAAGGGCTGCTGCATTTAAGCCTCCAGTGCTGGTTGGTTGAGAAGCTGAGCCAGGATTAGCAGTAGAACAATGGTTTTCCTCACAATGAGCATCCTCCATATAGCACATCATTGTATCTGCTGCAGATGGAAGGCTCACCTATAAGCGTCCGAATGCGACTGAATTTACAGTTTCTTCGTGAAATTTGTGGGTTTAAATGGCACAAGTCACACCTTATGAATCATTTATTATGATGTGCTGACTCCAAGCGGCCGTAACAGTCATATCCTCCACTGGTGTTTAAATTAGCTTGGAATAATGCAAATGATCCCAGCAAGGAGTTAAGTTTAACATCACTCAGCTTGGTATGTTACATGTGCCACAGACAGAGCACAGAGCAAATGAAATCAAATTCATTTTGGCACAAGAGGTATATGACCACCATCTCTGAGGAGTATCTGTCTTAATGATTTATTCCACCACAAAGACCTCTGAGAATTAACAGTTGGGGGTGATATTCACGGCGTTGTTTCAGTGTTGCAAATTAGTGTCCCTTAGATGCCTAATAGGAGAGGAGTTTGAAAAAAGTGAGGAGATGCCCCTTTTCTGGCTTTGTTGGGAAAATGATCAGTTTTGGGAAAAGGGGATTATACTCCCTTGTTTCCAGTTTACTGCAGATGTGGTTTAAACATCTCAGTTTGTTTTTCTGAGCTATCACCTCCAAAAAAAAAGAGTCTTAGTGACTCAATCTTTAAGATTTAGTTAGTGAGTCAGTGTTCATGGTTTATTTATTATTGGTTGTCATGAAAACAAAGCAGCGGCTATTGGAGACATCTTTGGACAGAGACACGCCCAACACACTGTTCAGCTCGGATTCAGCTGTGATTGTACATGCAGTAGATCAATTCGCTTAGAATCAGTGCAGCAATCATCTGTCCAATATTTGTTATAAATGCTTATTTCACTTGCTTCAAGACAAGTTATTCCATCAGGCTTGTCTCATCACAAGTGAAGTTTTGAAACAGAAAGAGATTTGCTGTGTGCCACACCCATGCTCCTTGCTGGTATGTGCGAAAAGTACAATTTAGATGTGGAAAACCACCTTGAAAAGCACCAGTTAATCCTCTATGATAAGCTCTTTGTCAGCTGTTCAGGTTACAGGAACCAGCAAGAGAATCCTATCGTTATGCACACCATAGTCAGGATTAGGTTTTGTTGGCACATTTGACAGGAGATTGAAATAGATCCTTGTGAATGAATGGGTTGTATCAAGATGCCTGGGTGAAAATATCTTTCAAGGAATTTCATGTACAATGATAGTTTGTGAAAATTACAGAACATTATGGGTTTGGGTGTGCATTCATCCCCAGTACCGTAAACATTTAGTTTGGTATCAAATTTCCTCAGTACAAATATGTACAAATATGAAAATATAAAGTTACTCAGATCACCTGGAATATTTTGAAATTTCTAATAGTTTTTTTCAAACATGATGCCTCTGTTCTTACTTTTGAAAAAGAGAGAAAGGCGGGATTGCCGTTTAGTGGCTTTTAAGGCCACAAACTAGGTGAGAATTTGGTCAAGACAATACATGCATGCACGCATGCACACACGCGCACTTGCACACACACACACACACACACACACACACACACACACACACACACACACAGAGTGAAAAGAAAAGCCTATTAGAAACTAAAGGCTGAATTAGTTTATAATTACTATAATTTGGTGTTCATAAAGGACACTGATTCTGACTTTTACTTTGATCAAAAACATGAAAAATTCAAGTATTTTGGATTTTAGCAAACAGACTGGACTTTCACTAGCAGTGAAATAAAAAACTTCTGACAGAGGTGATGGAGTTCAGGGGCCTGAGGGGAAAATTACTACAAGAAAAACTGTTTCTGTGTATGTGTGTGTTTGTGAGTGTGTGAGAGAGAGAGCACACCTGTCTGTGGTCATGAAAGAACAGATTTATGATTAAGCACAAAAATCTAAAGGACCTGACAGATATTTAAATGAGGAATAATTAATGCATAAATGCACATAAACTCTTGCTTTGGTGGTCACATGTTGATCCTGCTGTCAGAAGGCAGAAACTGTGGGTATTCACAGGTTTCCTACAAATGCTTGTAAGAAACAGCTGGAGTTCCTGCTAACATATTCTCAAACCCAGATGACATTCATGGTAAGTTTTTTTTTTAAGTTTGAATTATTGAATTCAGGTGTTCCAATCACATCCATGGCCGCAGGTGTATAAAAGCAAGCACCTAGGCATGCAGACATCTGTGAAAGAATGGGTCGCTCTCAGGAGCTCAGTGAATTCCAGCATGATTCTGCGATAGGATGCCACCTGTGCAACATGTCCAGTCGTGAAATTTCCTCGTTAGTAAATATTCCACAGTCAACTGTTAGTGGTATTATAACAAAGTGGAAGTGTAACCCCGTGTTAATTTAGGTATCTCTAATATTGTGTAACAATATTATGCAATGTGCACGGCAAACATCTTGAAGTAGGATGATATTGCTGATTTACGGCTGTTTCACGGTAGGAGATTGTTTCACGGCAATTCAGGAGAGAGCATCTACTGCTACTGATTCTTCCGAACTATCGAGTATTTGGATCAAAGTACTCACAGACACACTCCATATCTAGAGCGCTCTATATATACATTTTTTATAGTGCTGGCCAGCTACTTTAATTTTATTCAAAGGACTACTCAGAGACCTGTTGCGTTATCATTAGAGAATATACTGTCTTGAGGACAGGGTTTTATATTGCATGGACTGAGAAAAGAGACTCCATGAGTGAAAGGGCATCTTCACACACCCAGGGTTAAGCAGAGTTATAATGTGATGTCAGTGGAAGTGTTACAACTGATGCAACAAATGATCTGTTTGGGTTTTTTTGGTTTTTTTTTGTTGTGTTTTGAAATAAAGGGCAGTAATCCCAATTGAAGCTATAGCCGCCCAGTAGAGAGTTAAGTCTACTTTGAAATACACATGCATAGCAGATGTGAGAAAGGTGATAAAGGTTTTAAAGTTATTAAGGATATACAGGCTTTAGGCCAAAAAAAAGGTATGAGATATTGGACATGAATGGTAAACTGCTGTCAAACTCTGAATAAATTGTCCTCTAATGTTATGGATATTGGATATTGTTTCAGCTATTATTCTTTAACAAGCTGACATATTTTTTACGGAAGCAACTGAGAAAGGCAGCAACTCAGCCACAAAGAGGTAGGCCACCTAAAATCACAGAGCGGGGTCAGCGGATGCTGATAGTAAACAAAAGTCACCAACATTCTGCAGAGTCAATCGCTACAGACCTCCAAATTTCATGTAGCCTTTAGATTAGCTTAAGAACAGTGAGTTTAGATTGCCAAGCAAATGCCTTCAAGTCTTACATCACCAAGCACCATTGGTGCAGTGGTGTAAAGCACACGGCCACTGGACCCCAGAGCAGTGGAGAAGTGTCCTTGGACATGACGAAGCCTACTTCTGTGTCTGGGTTTGGTGGTTGCCAGGAGAACGGTACTTGTCTGACTCCATTGGGGCAAGCGTATGGTGTGGGGTTGTTTCTCAGAGGTTGGGCTCAGCCCCTTAGTTTCAGTGAAAGGGTTCCCGAGACATTTTCTACCAAGACATTTTGGACAATTGTTCCCAACTTTGTGGGAAAAGTTTGGGGATGGCCCCTTCCTGTTCCAACATGACTGCACACCAGTGCACAGAGCGAGGTCCATAAAGACATGGATGAGCAAGTTTGGTGTAGAAGAACTTGACCAGCCTGCACAGAGTCCTGACCTCAACCCAATAGAACACCTTTGGGATGAATTAGAGCAGAGACTGTAAGCCAGGCCTTCTTGTCCAACGTTAGTGTCTAACCTCACAAATTAGCTTCTGGAAGAATGGTCAAAAATTCCCATAAACACTCATAAACCTTTTGACAAGCCTTCCCAGAAGAGTTGAAGCTGTTATAGCTGCAAAGGGTGGGCCGACATCGTATTAAACCCTGTGGATTAAGAATGGGATGTCACTCAAATTCATATATGTGTGAAGGCAGATGAGCAAATACTTATGGCAATATAGTGTTTAATATTTTGGAAATATTTTTAGTTATTTGTCAGTATTCCTGTTCAGATATTCAAAGCATTTCTCATGTACTCTGGTCACCACTAGCATGCAGAGTGCACTGGTGACACTCAGGAATTAAGCATCTTGATATTAACAATGACAAATAAATAGTATCACAACAAATAGCTTTCAGGTATTAATCTCACAACCCAACCCAATTCACAACTTGCCATAGCTGTTTATTAGCAGATGTGTGACACTAACAATAATATGACACTTGCTCATTTATTACGTGCCAACTGTCATTATTACTTCTTACCAGTCGCAGCCTTTGAAACAATTTGATAATCCCCAATCCTTGTTTGATCAACAGTGTTTGGTTGGGTTTATTACTCAAATCAAAACTGAACTTACAGTACTGTGCAAGCATTTTGTGCCACCTCTCATTTTGTCATGTTTTGATTCCAAGGAGCCAGACTAATTTTTAAAGCAGTTTTTGAGCAATAGCTCTCCAGGCTTTCTGAAGGTCTTTCAAAGATTTTCTTTTGACATTTGGCTTTTTCAGTCCCCGTACCTGGCCATTTTCAGAGAAATGCTTTTCTTGTTTGTTTGTTAAGCTGCTTAACACTGACCCATGAAACATTCAAGCATAAAAAGGGCACCTAACTCAAGGAAGGAACCAACTTTGTGTCATAACGGACAACTTTGCAAAGAACCAATAGAGACCAGACAGAGGTACAAGAGTACAAGAGTGAGTGTACTCACTCACTTGTACCCACGAGCTGCCTGATTTTTAAATCAGGCAGCTCGTGGTTTGGGGCTTCATTTCAGCCAGTGGTGTTGGTGATCTTGTCACAATTGATGGAATTATGAAAAGAAACATTCCATCAGATTTAGATCCACCAAACAATACCATCTAGAAAGCATCTGATTGGAAACAGCGTCATTTTTCAGAATGATCACAAATACAGTGCCTATACAGTAAAAGCAAAACTGGAAATACACACAATGGAACACAGTCATGGATTGGTCTCCCCAGAATCTGGATCTCAACATTACTGAAGCAGTGTGGGATCGTCTCCACAGAGAGTGGTGCAAAAGACAGCCAACATCCAAAGAAGAGCTTTGAAGACTACTTAAAGAAATTACCATAGAGCTTGCCTAAGAGAGCCCTGGCTGTGTTGAAGAATAAAGGTGGTCATACCAAATATTGACTTCCAAGCTTCTTAGAATAATACAAGCTCTGTTTTGTCTTACATACAGTTCAACAAAAAGCTGCATTTATTTCCCATTTTCCTAACAAAATATTTAAACAAAGAGAAGTGGCTCATAGACTTTTTTACAGTACTGCATGTCCTCAAAAAGAGCACACTTACCCCCTCTAGAGTGTTTTCTGTGATGAGTGTGATGTTAGATTACCACATTACAAGACAAACTTAGAAGATAAACTACTGCTGCAGTGCCCATGGTATCAATTTCTGAATAAAAGTGAAGGATGGACTTGCCTTTTTGGTAGCGGAGCCAAAAATTTCTAATTTGTACAAAAGAGCAAAAGCCTTTTTAGAGCTCAGGTGCAATAACCAAGAAGCAACCATCTGTAATACACCTGACAGTGCCAACGGATCCCAAACATGCTTCTGTTTAATTTTTAGAGCCATGCAAAGCATTATATTCATGTAAACAATGACATAATTACCTACCTGCACTTCCCCGCACTGTGGACTCTTTTTGAGCCTTTTAGGTTCTTGTTTAGGTTTTACTTTGCATTTGTTTTGGGGAGCTCTCATCTTGTTTCTGGTCACTGTAGACAGCTGGATTCAACAGGATAGCTCTCATTTGTTCTTTTAAACTGTCTTTCAAAAAAACACACAAGTGACAGGCGTAAGTGGGTCCAAAACAGAGCTTAAGGGTGAATTGAAAAAATGAAGTGAACGGAACCACCTATCCAGATTAATGCTGCTATGCCGGATATGTGAACAAGAAATTGCATGCTTTCCATATCTAGTTTTAAAACATAATTATACAGCAATGATACATTTACAACCTACTCTGCTACCCCCAAGTGACAAAAAAATCTATTATTGCACCTCTAATATCTTCTCAGTGCAGCAATAAACCCAAACTGCCAACAACATGCACAGTAGCAGAAAATTACATCTGGAAAATAATTGTTTTTAAGTAGAAACTGAACAATTTTTTTTTCTTTTGGCTTCAGTGTAGTACGATTAATACTGGCCAGGAAATAAAATCTTCCTTTATGCACCATTGAATCATTCCAAGTAGTGGCCGCACAAAGCACTAAAGGTCTTCAGTCCAAGAACAAGGACTGTGCTTATTTATATGAACAAAAAATAATATTAATTTAACATCCTCTTCCTTTCAGTGCACTGTTTGTAATTTTAAAGACTACAATGAGGATAGAGGTTTGCCTAGCTGACATAATGACATGCATCTTATGATCAGCAATCATCGCAAGAGCAAATAATGGAAAAAGTAGCCCCATCTGCTATATACTATCTATTTTATTACCTTTATAATGTCCTGGACAGAGTGAAGCTTTGCAGCGACCAGCACATTAAAACCCATTGGAACCAATTGTAGGAGAAAGGCTGTCTTGGGATGCCCTCATTGGAGAGCAGCTAGGCTCATTAGTTAAATCCCCACCGTGGGCTAATGCAGCCCTCTAGGAGTGAAGGAGAGAGGGGGGGGAAAGAAGACATTTCTTTGACTCCTTCTCAGGGGTTTCTTTCCCACATTTTCTTGCATGCATCAGCAGTTAAGAAGGTGATGCACGTCGCCGATTTTAAAGCCGCCTTCAGTGTTCTTTTGAAGGCCTTCATTGGGGGTTTTACGGAGCTGGGTGTTGTGCCGGTGGTCAGATATAACAATTCTATCATGATCGTGCTGTTATGATGTCTACTACAATGAATAATATAATCATTAAACAAAAATTCTTTTAATGAACCCGTTTGCTTTGAAGTTTGGCCCAGAGAATTACTGAGACTGAAAAAAATAACCCAAAGGTTCTTTAAAATGTGCTGTACACATGCATGCAATCTGACCTTTTCCATTAGTAAGTGAGAGTAAAACTCTTGTTTTGCTCATAATGATTGGGGAACTGGAGGCCACAATGCAGGCAGGTCCCCACTTAACCAGAATTTATCTTTTTGGCAGTAAGAGGAGGGGTTTTGAGTGCTGTTATCTATGGCCTCCCCCTTGAACAAGTAAACAGCCCATTTATTATTAACTCAGGTTTAAGGTAGAGCATTAATCCTCTCTGACAGTTTGCCTACTTGTTAAGGCAGCCAGTTCTTCCTCCACAGCAGATGGCTTTCAGCTGCTGTTACTCTACAATGTAGCCCCTCTAGATAAGAAAGAATCCTCCAAAGTTTGTGCTGCATTGTCTGGAGCCGAAATGAGTTCATATAGGCAGTTGCACGTATCAGTCTAAATAGTGCGACTGGTGTAACTGCCAAAGTCAAGATACAGTTGAGACCGTTTGTCAAAGTACCCTGTCACATGTGTCACATTGTGGGGATTTTGAACAGTGCTGTGCAGGGATTTCATCTACAGCTGATGCTACTGCAACTGATTTTTGGTCAGCTGGACTGTTCAACTTCAAGTACACTTCATATAAGTTTTCAGACGCTGGCTATGGTGCTCACCCATTGGATGACATAAAGTTTGGCCCATTCTTCCCTTTCCCTGCTGGTGCTGTTGATAATTGCACAAGGGCTCCTGTAGAGCCAGCTGCTGGAGTGTGTCCTGACTTGAACTTGCAAACTGAGTCACCCTGAGACCGCCACGGTGGTGTTCTCTTTGACTTGTCTCCACAAAATCCCTTTGACAGTGGGACAGTAAAGTGATGTGTAATGCTTCAGTTCAACAATACAAGGTTGTTCAGTAAAGGTGCATGCTTTGCCCACTGTTAAAGGGAAAAAACGTCTCTAGCCCTACTGCCTTATTCTCATTCAACCCTACACTTCAGCAGACTAAAGATTGGCACATACAGGGTTGATTTTACTGTTTGATTGAAATCGTTTTGTCTGTACTATGAGGGATTTGTCTCTATTTCATCAGTAAAGATCCCTGGGATGCAAAATGGGGAAATTATGTCAGTAGATGGGGTAAAAAGGAAATATAGACTTCAGAGCACTGAAAGAGATATATGTGAGCTCTATAAGACTATTGCACATGAGTCAGTGGAAGCCTGTGAGAAACAAGAGTGAAGCTGTGAGAAATGAAACGGAGCACTTTTGGACTTGAAGACCTTGTCCCTTTTTTGAGTAGTGGTAGAACTCCCCTTGTGACAGTGAAAGTTCTCTATGCAGGGGACAAAAGGTCCCCCTCTTCTTTATGTGAGTGAAGACAGAACCGACAGCAGAACTAATACTTGCTTGGGAGTAAAGGCAGGAACTCCAAATATCTGTGAGCTATAATCTGTCTTGTCTTTGGTTTCTTCAGCATCTGGTTCACAGTTTTTCCAGCACTGAGTTTACCTCAGTGACATAAAGTAGTCAGCAAAATGATCAAAGTGTGTCACTACGGAGAAACCTAAACAATTTCTATTCCCAGCAAGCCTGACTGTAATGGAAAGTTGAAGCAACTGAATGGAAGTACAGTTACAGTATTTAACAATATCTATACATTTTTGCCTGGAATATCTGTACGTTTTTGTTTTGGTTTTTTCCCCCCATTTTCAAACAGGGCACACAGCAGTAGGGCTAGAATAAAGAAATTGTTTTAATGAATGCAGCTCTAATTCCCTCTTCATCACTGATTATGAAGGAGGAAATGTATCCGACCACTGCTGAGATAAATCAGCAGGCATAAAGAGCAGCGTGAATTACGACATGACGATAATGCTGTCATTCTTTCAGCTTTTTAACACATTCTTTTCGACTCTGTTGGTTTTAGAGAAAGAACGTGAGTGTTACACAATAGAGTATCTGGTTCAATTAAGCAACTTTTTCCAACTGTAATGTACTTTCTCTAAGCCACTAAAACACTTGAATACTGCTATATTCAGCATTCATGCCATGACAAATATAGAGGATTGTCTTGTATAAACACTTTTGCCGAAAATTGGGTCTCGTCCAAGATTTGAAGTTATTCATTCAGAAGTGTCTTCGTATTGCGAGCACACGGAGAAGGAAAAGAAAGATTTGTTGGAGTCATCAGCTATCCAAATGAAATGGAATATCTTATTTTGTGGCCATGCTTAATTTGGATTAACCATATGAAAGCAATTTAACCGAGGCTTCCATTTACAGGGATGTCGGGAACAGAAAATGTCAATTTAACTGTTACCACTGGAAAGTATGAAATAAGACTGAGAGGCTTGTAACCGCGCTCTGCTCCTATTTCAGCACCGTGTGTGTGTGTGTGTGTGTCAGTCTGAAGCTGTCTGTACCTGCCTTCATGTTGCACAGACTTTGCTCTGATGTCACCAGACAGGTCATATCGAAGACGTTGCGTCTTTCCATTCAGATTCAGGTTTTAGCCCTCAATAAATGAATGTTTCTGTTTGAAACAAACAAAAAAATAAGCAAACACAGGAGAATACCTGCAGTGTAGGTGCGGGCACAATCCTCAAGTACACTTACATACGACGACTCAAAACCTCAGACTGAAAACTACGATGATGCGCTCGTGTACCATGGCATTTTCACCACAGTGAGATAATTATGAACCGTGCTAAATTCATTTAAAACTGCGGCAAATGTGTGCTTTAATCGTGTGCCATAGACGGCGCATTTGCTCGTCATCGCCTCAGAGTTACTTCAGCTCGTCAGACAGACCAGACATCTGAGCAGCAACGACGTGAGGCGTGTGTATAGTTAAAAAACTGCAGGTAACAAAAGATTAAAAATAAGCAACTAGTAAATAGGAGTGTGCGAGTAATTTTTGTCATTTATTTCAAATTCTATTTGAATCAATTCATAATGCACATGTAAAGAGTGTCACCTTTTGAGGGGACTGTCTCTTGTAAATACATGGCATTTTAATTAACTGCAGTAATTGCTTCACTTAGCACCATTATTTACAGTGCTATCAATTAGAGATGGATGTTTTTAATGACTGGGAAATTCTGGGATCTCACTAAAAGTCTTAGCACCAGCAACATTCACAGGAAACAAAAATGATAAAGATGTTTGGACATATTTTAATAATAATAACCTAGCTTGTACCATTTTTTATTGTAAATAAATACAAGTACATAATGAAAATGTCAATTATTGATGTTGCAATTTATGCCTTATGATTTAAAGATATTTTCCATATTTACAGTAGAAGTACTTAACTTTCCATACATTTAACCTCTTTATAGTAATGATGGCATCCCCACGCCATGAGTGGTAGTG
>VUQK01003205.1:22335-55311 GCA_015106715.1 Bujurquina vittata | reverse complement strand
ACGGCAAAAAAGTAAGTAAGTTGTTTCTCCTCCATTAGTACATTGAGCTAATGATAGGCAGATTGATCCTAGTATCGATAATATTCATACCAATGTTGGTATTGGTATTGATCAATACTGGTGTAATAAGATCGATACTTCAGCTTCAGTTTTTCTCCACTATGCAGTGCTGCGGTTTCAGTTTTTCACATTTAGCCATGTGGTTTTGCAATAGCACCCATTTTCACAAAGATTGTTGTTGGTTTAAAAACAACAGAACTTTATGTATTGTTTATGAAAGGCAGAGAAAAGTAAAGACTATTGTGATGAACTATGAATAATTGTTTTACGTTCTGTGATAAATGATGGAAGTCACCCAGGAGTATTAAATAAAGATTTTATAGATTTTATATTTATTTCCGCTTTGAGTGTTTAATATCTAGGTGTTTTATGAGAATGTGGCTATTTTAAATCAATTTGAGAAGTGGTTTTGATCATGTTTCACATTTTAGTGTGTCATGTAAAGTGGGGCACCGGTCTCGGTCTTGACTCGGTCTTGGACCCTAAAAGTCTTGGTCTTGTCTCGGTCTCGGGTTAGGTGGTCTTGACTACAACACTGCCAATCTGCTTAAATAATGTGCTTTTACTAATTTATGAAATTCAGAACCCATCATATGGTCAAGCACCTGTTTTCATTGAATCTCTTCTGCCACTTTGATATTGGAAGTTGAGCAAGTTGACCAGGTGTCCAACAACAACCTTTGGCTCATTCATTCAATAATAACAGCCAAGCGTCTGAGTTCAACTCATTTCAGTTACTAAAAGCTCTTGAAAAGGTTTTCAGGTGAAGCTCTTAACATAGCACCTTTTAAAAATACAAGCTAAGGTCTGCTGCCAAAACCTAAGATTACCAGTGATCTTTGCCAGGGGAGGACTGCAGCAGAAATTCAGGCCAGGTATTTGACTCCATCTCAAGTCAACAAAGGAAATCAGATTTTCTCTACGTGATTATAAGAATTCACCTAAATGATATTATTGGATGCCCAGCATAGAAAATAATAATAAAAAAAGGAATAAAGGATAAGTAGTTCTATGTTGTGTATTTTGTCTCTTTTTGACAAATGTATTTCACTCAAATACGAGTGAAGGGAGATGGAGAATTTCAGAGAAACAATTATATGTTATTAACTTAATACTTAAATGTTAACATGTTACTAATGCTCAAACTATTATCTTCATATTCAAACATCAAGTATCAGAAAACTTTGCAAAGTCACTCAAATAGAACATACGCTACTAAAATACAAATAGAATAAGTGTGTCTTTTTAGCTACTGTTTTTCCTTGACCTGCTTCCTAATTGACACTTTAGCATTTTCCCTCCTCCTCCACCTTTCTCTTGACAGTCCATTTTGCCAGGGACTCTAAAATTATTTGTAGAGAAGCAGGTACGCATTGTGTGCTCTGCTGTGAGAGAGGGAGTGGCATTTTGCATGTGTGCATTTATGTGTGTCTTTGGAGCGCGCACCTGTGCGCTATAGATGCTGTGGCATTAGGATACAGTCTGTAGGTGAGCATAACAGAGTTGAACAGATCAGATCATGGAGTGGTCCGTCAGCTCATTACTGTTTTTATAATATAAATGATTCATGTCTGTAGTGTCTAATTGCTTTTCATTCCACTCTAACAAATTGAATATTCATGTAGATAATTAATTTTCTGCTTGGAGTTTAATGTCCCCCAGACGTATTAAACTGAAGTCTTACTGGGGCAATCCATAATGTTCATACTAAATGTGTTTAAAACCACACGGAGAGGAGAATTTCTGGCAAGGTGTGTGTGTGTGTGTTTTAGGCAGCTTCAGGACACACTGAGTGATGAACTCTTAGCCCCCTGCTGCTAACTGATGAAACACAGGGCAATAACAAATTCTCTCTGCCTGTGACTGTGTGTTTGTGTATATGTTAGTGAGCATGCGTGAGGGAGGAAGATATAAGTTGCATTCCATGGGAAACACTTTTCTTTTATATATATTTTTTTCTTTCCTGTAAAACTTAGGAATGAGCGTTTTGTGAAGGGCCTTATGACAAATGACATGGAAAAAAAAACCTTTCAGCTCCGTATTCAGCCTAATTCCAAACAGCAGTGATAAAATATGTAGTGAACCCCTACAGCACAGCAGCTGCAGGTTTGATGTTTTAGCATCGTTCAGATCTTCTAACTGGTCCCTGAATCGCAATTAACAGTTCCAGTTCTAATAGCAACATGGTTAGAGAAACCAAATCTTTTGTAACATGTACTAAAAAATGTAGTCTTCAACACCTAAGGACATTAAAACTGAATTTGCAAACTAATTATGGTAAGTATTTGTTTCTCTTTTCTTCTTGGGTTGTACTATAAAAAACTATATTGTAGAGCAATCGCAGTGATTATGTAAAACAACAACAACAAAAACAGTTATTAATAAAATTAGCTGCAATTTTCTTGGTGGAGGAACTCCGGAGCGTCTCGAACAAACAGCTTCATCCTTTGATGCCAGTTCTCATTCCAAATGCCAGTGACTATAGCACAGGCCTGGCGGAGGATGCACTAAACTCCTTCAGAGTTTTACATGCATTAAAGACAAAAAGCTGTATTTAAACCACAAAAAAGAACGTCTTGGGGATGCGGGGATATCTGCTGTTTTCCTCATTTCAATCATTTCATAGTTTTTTGAAATTTGAACAGTTATATATATATATATATATAAAATAACAGCAATAAATAACTACTTTTCTTCCAATCCTGCCCATACAGTACATTCCACACTTTTCCCAGTCCCACCGTACATCCACAGCAGGGTTTAGCCATCACCAACAAGGATTGTCTGCCCCCACCCTGGTCCACACCAACAGCAGAGTGGACCCTCCAAACACTGTTACACAGTAGTTTAAAGTCTGCATCACTGCTGAGAAGCTTTAGTTTTCTTTTGCTGTCGTGAAATCCTGAGTGACCAAGTGAGTGGTTTTAGACCTGTCTTTTTGTCAGTTGATGTTTTTGCTCCTACACTTGTGAGTCGCTTTGATTGAGCCAGCCGGCTATTGACAAACAGACAGACCCATCAAATGAGTTGCAGTAAAACGCTCTCTTTCACAAATAAAAGCTTTCAAGTGCCCAATTTAGTTCATTGAAGGGAAAATTTCCCCGTAGATTTCCACCTCAAATTTAATTTCCTTTTCCTTTCTTCAATTTAACACGAGCTCCGAGCTGAAGATTTCAAGGTCTGGATTTATGGCATTTTTTTTTATGTCAGACAATGTTACTTGCTTTTGCTGAAGAAGGCACGCACTTGAACTGCTGTGAGCTCATCTTTGACACATTTCCAGCCAGCAGATAAGAATCATTTCTTTCTGTGTAGCTGGTGAACTCAATAAGGACTTTTGACACAGAAGAAGCATCAGTCACTTGATTTTTTTTCCCCCTCCCTTCTCAATTTAAAGTCCATTTAGAGCTGCAGTTAACAGGACAAGAGGCATGATCTCCAGACATTACCAAAAGCAATCTAAGAGTGAAAAAACCCTTTAGGTCTACAATTCAACAACTCAATTCTACATCAGTGGTACAGTCCTCTGCTCTCCTTTTGGTCCTCAGAGTGTTATTATTCCAAATGAAAATGAATGGCCTCAACTTCAGCATACACACACATGCGACAGCACCAACCCTCCATTTACCACATTCATTCCTGAATGCCAGGCAGAGCCTCATCTTCAATTTGATTCCTCATTCCGCCGCTTAAAAGTTGTTTGCCTGTACAAAGAAGCTGGTGATGCTCATTCCTCTGCACTCAACAGATTTACCCGACTTTCCCGTATTCAATAAAAGTTAAAATCGTTTTCCTTTTTTTTGTGCGACCCTGCAGACACCTTGATGCGACGGCTGCTGGTGGTGGTGCAGGTGGAGGGAAAGGCGGGAGGAAAAAAGGCAACAGCGAGTGTTTGTAAAGTGACTCAGTGGAGCGTTAGGGATTCTTGCTGAGAGAGACCCTTTGATGGTCGACAGGCAGGCGTAGTGTTTGGCAGGCCACAGGAGACTTGTGGTGTACAGGACTTAATGCAGCAGACACAAATCCTGCGATCAATCATGTTTAGCAGCCAACAACTGTGTTGGCAGAACACCCGGGCCGACTCAGGAGCTGAAATGCTGAGGCAAAACAAGCAATTCGAAAGTGCTGCGCCTATGTCTTTTCCTCTCCTGTGTGTGTGTGTGTGTGTGTGTGCGTGTGTGTGCGTGTTTGGGTGTGCATGTGTTGGTTAAAACGTAAAGGTATGTTTGAGTTGACTACTTTATATTTGTGTTTTTGGATGTTTTATCTGTATCTGCTTTACTGTGAGGAAGTTCTTGAGGCTATATTTGCAGAGTGGGTGTGCAGATGAATCTGAGTGTATATTTCTGTACATTATAAAAGTACATGTGGGCTAATGCAGAAGCCACAAAAAGGAGAAAAAAATGTCAGCATAAGACTGGGTTTGTGTACAACTCACTGGCTGCCCCGATCACTGATGTATTTTCATGTGACTCTCAGCATTAGTTGCACGTCTTGTTTCAGTGACTGCACTTTTCCCCCCTCTGGCACAGTGGGAATATGATGGAAGGGTGAAAACTGTGATTAGATTGGTGAGGATGAATCTTTCTGAAGCGTTCATGTTCTGGTGCCAGGATTTGACTTTACTTTGATATCGCGGCGCAGTTTTAACTGTCAAAAGCTCGCTGACGGGGCTGAAAAAAGCCATGCAAGGGAGTGCAAGCACCAACAAGGTTTAACTTTTTAACTTGTAAATTTTCAATAAAACAGCAACGCCTGGAATGAAATGAGCCACTTTTATTGTGTTTACAATCCCAGTCAGCCTTGTGAAGCCCTGGCTTTCAGTAAGCATCCAGAAATTGAAAGTTTTGCTAGTGACACATGATATGCTTGTGTTTAATAAATGATAAGATTTAAAAAAAAATGCTGTCATTTATGAGGAATCGCTGTGTTTATGAGGGTTTGCCACCAAGGGGAAGAATTCCTCACCATTTTCATTCAACAACTTTACTCACATTCATTCATGAGATCAATTTTTGGTTTCCACCATTTATTTATTTATTATTTTTAAAGTAGCTGACTTACAGACTTGACAATGGGAAAATGGTTTCTCTGAAAGACAGTGGGAGATGTGGAGTCAGAATTCACAGTAAAGCACTTCAGAAAATTGCTTCTAATCTTTCCTTCCTTGCTGAGGTGTGGCCTTGCGAGTTTTTTCCAGGTGTTGACAGCACATTCTGGGAAAAAGTCTCCAGGCATAGTAGATGCTAATTACTTTGAGTGATCTGGCTTAGATCTCTGTTTTCCAGAGGGTCTCTGAGGTTGTGTGCCCTTAAAGAAGAGTCGGGAAGGGTTACTTGCGGTGGCATATGCTATAGAATTAAGAATTAAGAGACGAGGTTACATGGCAGCCTCGTCTCTTGAGCACACATTTCAGTAACCGGCGAGTCAAACATGGCTTGATAGAGCTGGCAACCTGAAAGCCTCACTTGCTGTTTAGAACTCCCACAATGCCAGCCCATAATGAGTACAGAAAGACAAGGGCATGAGAGGGGGAAGTCCCATCATCAACAGCACTTTAGTCTGCTAATTTGGCTTTAAAATTAAACTCACAGGAGGTGACATCAACTATAAATCTGCCTGCATGCATCTCCTCCCTGTATCCCTTCATTTCAGCCCCTCTGGGAAATTCACTTTCCCTCGCCCCTCTTGTTTCTCCCTGCTGATCTGATCCACTCCTTCCCACCATACCTTTACCTCTCAAACAGCCTCTCGCCACTTTATCTCACTCTACCCTCTCCACCTCCATCCTTCTCTGCCTGTTTTCACGTCAGTGTCTGGCTCATACCGCTTGCTTTCCATTGCTACACTGCATCCAATCTCCCAGGCTAATAGCTGGTGTCTGCTGCTGCTGCTGCTCTCCCTCTTACCCGCCAGCAGCAACAGCTGGGGAAGGCACAGGATGTATACTGGCTGTCTAGGGCCTCCCAGGGCTTCAGAAGCCAGTCTGCCAGCCGCCCACTCCATCCGTGTGATCAAGTTAGCCAGCCGGAAGATTCCAAATTAACTGATTATGTGGATTAATTAAGGACACTTAGTGTGCAAGTATGGTTGTACATGTGTAGAGCTTTAGAAGAGTTGGTGTGTGGTGAAATTCAAGATCACCAGAAGACGTTATGAACAAGATTTATTTTCTCTGTGTGTCACACATTGACCATAAAGCAGTTTTGTGTTACATCTGTTTTTTCAGACACAGTTGTGAACATCAGTAAATGGATAGAGAGGGAGCCTACCTTTGGATAGGGCAAGAGAGAGAAAGAACGAGAAAGAGTAGAAGTAGATGTTGTGTGTGAGAAAATTAGAGATAATAGAAATATAGAAAGTGGGCATGGGTGTACATGAACTAGGGTTAAATGTAATGACTCTACTGGTCTTGTCAAAGCTTTTCTGGCTCGTCTTTCTGCTGAGTTCTGCATCAAGATAGTTGCGAAACTGTTGAAACACAGACTTGGTTGAAACACAGGTTCAACCAAAACGTGACCAGCCCAACTTTAGCAATAAGACATCTAAATAATAACCTATATCATAGCACACAACTGGATAATTAAAATAGAAACTACAATCTCAAATTTCAGCTTGGCTGATGAGTCTATTAGATTACAGTAATCAGAAAAGCAGCTGATCCCAGCAATGTGTCATAAGGCACAGAAATACACAAATGGCTGCTTGCAGTTGCACACTCATTACGTGCAAGCCCATAATTTTCTGAGTTTTTCATGCATGCTTTGAAATAACCTGGTGTTATTTTCCTTTTGCCACATGCCTCCAAATAGGGATTATCTGGTGCTGAAACCTGAAAAATTCATTTCTAAACCATGGCAGGATATCATGACAGAAATACAGATTTGAAAGTTAATTTGGCACAGTGCAGGGCTTTGTTGTCTAACTTTTGAATGTAGCATTTAGCTTGAGAAAATGTTGTAGCTGAACTGGCAGTCAGAAAGTTAAACTGAAGGAAGTTGAAAAATGAAGTTAAAGTGGGAAAAGCTGAAGTGTTTAAATGTTTGAAATGTCAGCTGAGATGAGATCCTGTAGGGAGCAAAGTCAGTGAACGAAGCTGAATGCTGGTTTAAGAATGTGAAAAGAAAACAATCTATCAGCAGATATATCAGGAGTGTAGGTGATGGTTGAAGAGTAAGAAGTCAAATAGAGAAAGTACCAGACTCGTGTATAAAGCAGAAGTCAAAAACAGAGTCATGAAAGAAGGATGTTGCGCCAGTGAATGCAGACTTCTTATTTTACCCAGAGAAGACAATATTTGAGTTTTAGAGATCAGGTTTTTTTAAATGAAAATTGCTCATCTATCCTCTCGTCAAGTGCTAATTTGTGGCCCAGTCTGCAAGGAAGGAGCAATCCAGCCGAGCCAGCGTGTCTTCCTTCCCACTTTTAGTTGTTTTGTTTTTTAAAAAATTTTTATTTAGCTCATCTGGAAAAATTATCTAATTTTCTTTGATTGGAGAGAATAATAATTGGGAATGAAGATAAATGTGTGCCACTCAGACTCTGCTAAATGAAGCAAGAGCAGAGGGTAAATTTCTGCCTGCAAAGCTTACAAAGCTTTTAATTTCTCGACATCAAGTTTCCCAAAGTGCAATTCAACGCGCGCAGCATATAGAGTATGTGAACAACAGGTTGTGAAATATTCTCCTTGAAAACTAGCACTAAAAAATAGATAGGATGGAGGGTAAGCTTTTTCCCTCCGGACTTTTCCATCACCACTGACAATACTGTAATGACTCCTGTCTGAGCCCTGCAGGAGTCCTGACTTGCTTCTAGACAAGGAACTGTCATACAAAGCCCACATTGCAGTGACAACTGTATGGGTATGGGTGATGTTGCTCCCAAAAATCCATCAAATCTCCTCCATCTACAATCCTTCTCTCCTTATCCATGCTCAGCCCAGCTCTTTACTGAAAGTTTAATCACCCCCACCTTGACCACTGCAACACCTACTGCAGCCAGGCTGCAGCAGGTGTTGCAGAAACTCACCCCTGAGTTCCCCAAGCTGTGCATGTTCTACTATGTTCACCTTGAAATAGTAGAAGGGCATTCACTTGTTCATTTGGGGAGTGTGACAGTGGGTGCAGCAGCTGGTACTTCTTTGGTCATTTGCCTGTTTTAAAGCGAAGTATACTAGGGGTGGTGTATACTAGCAGTTTTGTGGCTTGATCTGAGCAACTTGATTCCAGAGTTGTCCCAAATATTTGATACCTTTGACGAAATTCGCCCCAAGGCTTCATCTGCCTCTGACATTATTTTTAAAGTGACACAGAAACTCGAGTTTATCTCTTCTGGTGCTCCAATTGTTAACTGATTTGAGTTTAATTGTACTGCAAAAAAACACTACATCTGTGTTATGGCTGCATGAGATTCTCCAATCACACATACTCAGTCTGAGATTGTGTGCTCTCTCTGTGCCTGAGTGGTAATCTGGGTTCCAACCACAGTCCAAAGATAAGATGCAGGCATGAATATGAGTGAATGGCTTTCTGTCTCTTTGTGTTAGCCCTGTGATAGCTTGTCAGGGTGTAGCCCACCTCTCGCCCAGCGACAGCTGGGATCGGCTCCAGCTCCTCCAACCATGAATGGGATAAGTGGAAGAAAATCGATGGATGGATTTGTGAACCATTATTTTATTGTGCACTTGAATAAAATAAAAGACTTTGGCCCCCTCCAGAATTTGATATTGATCTGAAAAGAGTTGCATTGACCCTATTAGGACAAAGAGTCCAGGTCAGCCCAGCATCTGTTGCCAGAAACTGGAAAATGTGAAGAGCAGCTGTTTAGTATCTTGAAGTATATTTTTACACAATCCCTTAAGCTGCAGATGGTCCCTGAGCGCTGGAAACATTCCATTATTGTTCCAAATGTCAAAAGTAATCTCCTAAGTTGTTAAATGAGCTCAGGCCTGTAGCTTTGACATCCATCCATCAATTCATACATTCATTTTCTTAAGCGCTTATCCAGCTAGGGCTGCTAGGGGGCGGAGTCTATCACAGCTAACATTATTGGGTGAGAGCCGGCTACACCTAGTACATTAATACGATCACAGGACTTACACAGAGGCAGACATTCACACACATCCATACTTATAGCAGATTTCTAATGTTAACCTAAGATTTGTGTCTTTAGACTGTAAAACTAACTGGAGCAGCCCGGCTTTAGCTATAAAGCCATTACTGCTGCTGTTACAGTTTGCATCTTGAGGGCCCCAAGCCTCATTCCAGATTCTTAGTTATTGATTTTTCTTCAGCACTCAATACCAGGCAGCTATTCCTGCTCAAAGAGAGGCTCATTTTTGCGTTGAACTTGATTTTAACATAATTGGTTGGATAATGACCTTTTGAACCACTTTTAGCCAACATGTTAGAGTGTGTGCTAGTTAATGGTCCTCTCTCAACCCATTGGTTGCCCTGGGGGTGGCTGTCCCTCCCCTGTTTGAATTCATCAGCATCAGTGTTGCAGCAACCCCAGTAACAGACTCATTATAAAGTTTTTTATTGTAAGTCTTTCTCAGGTGGAGAAACTGTTGTGTCAAAAACAAAAGACCTGATCAGCAATTTCAAAACGTTAAAGCCAAGCTCACTGACAGTTTTTTTATTGTATTGGAGAGCTACAAATATTTTTTTTGAGTTTTGAATCCCATGGTGATGCTACCTCTAAAAGGGCCCAGTACTGCATGACTTTCAGTGAAAAATGAGTTTGTGACTGTCACTTGCAGACGTTTTAACTATTGGTTTGGAAACCTAACTTTGTCCCATAGTTGGTCATTCAAAAGACCAGTAAGATCTCAGTGAGAAGTCAAAAATTTGATCATTTGTGACATACAGGTCCTTATATGGCTAACCCTAATCTAAACCACAGAGAGCTTTTGATCTTAGGTCACCCATTTAAGGCACGTGTAACAAGGACTAAAATCTTCTACAGTATTTCTCTTTCACCCTAAGTTCTGCTGATATGCTCAAGGGCAGTTTGTACCCTGGTTGCAAAACTTTCACTCTCCTGGCACATTTGCCCTTTGTGCTCGGCATGAATTTCCATTTTCCTTCATTAGTTTTGTGATTTATTGTCGTTGTCCCCTTGAACGTTGCCATTATGTGAATCATTGCTGCAGAACATAGTTCCACTCGTTGGACAATAAAAATAGCCCTGAACCTTACAAAAGGCTAATGATTTGCACTGCTGTGAGACGACCTGGTCATCACTTCTCTTAACTTGGAATAAGCTCTGAATATGTAGAGCAGAGCAAAATAATGTTTGTTTGTTTTTTCAGAAAGTGCATTGTGTGCCTCATGCTGTGTTCACATCAGGTTCTTCCATTCACTCAATGTAAGATCGTCTTCTGAACGTGAAGTGTGAATGGTTAAATGTCAATAAAGCTTTAACTGTCAAATGTCACAAGTAAAAATGCAGTCTGTCATCTTCCTCACTTCACACACTGTCTTCATCTTTTTACATATGACTCATTGAGATTAGAATAGATGTCTTTGCCTACGGACGCCAGTGCGACCCGACACAGATTTTTGTTTGTACTGTATGTGGAGATGTGCAAGGTTTAATGTCTTATTGTTAACTAGCAATAATATTGCAATGCATCTCAGACATCCTGATGGGCATGCCCATAGGTGTGAATGTGAGGGCGACAGGCTGGTGACCTGTACAGGGTGTGCCCGGCCTCTTGCCTTATGACAGCTGGGATAGGCTCCAGTCCCCCTGGGACCCTGAACAGAACAAACAGATAGATGCATTATTAGAGGACAAAATTTACGCGAAGATCAGCAGCTGGACACCCCAAACACTCCATTTCAGTTCATATATCTCGAAATGCCTGCTTGTGCCTGATCCGTTTGTTCTCGTTTCCATGCGCTACCCCTCTTCACCTTTTTTCTCTGGTCTGTCAAAGGTATCAGGGAGATCTGCTCATCCCAGGAGCCACTGCCAGTCCTCACTGATGCCTTCCCCAAACCGCATCCTCTAGCCTGGCTTGTTGCTTCATTATCATAAATTTTTGTCATTTGCATTTGGGCTTGACGACCTTGCTAATGAAATTAAATATGAATGAAATTTGGAATGCATTAATTTTTAAAAATGTGTTTTGTTAAATACTGACCCCAACACTGATCTGTTGGCAGCCATTTGTTCTGATGTTATTCAAACATGCTATAATACAGACACATCAGATTTTTGTTTTAATTTACAAACATACCACATATCACACTGCGTTTTTCTTGTCAGCATCTTGACTTCTTACTCTTACCAGTCAGTCGACACAGACTCTATCTTCTAGGCATGAATTTTTGAGTTTGTTGATTTTGTGACTTTTTGTACAGTTTGCAAGCACACAGCAGTTTCTTCTTCTGTCTGAGTCCTGCTATGGCAATGCCAGCACTTCTAATAATTTAGGATGTGTGTCTTTTCTGATCACAAAACTTCCACTCTCTCAGAATACAACAGAAAGAATCTAACAAGGACAAATCTATGATTTTTGGCATTTTAATATACACTGGGATCCAGACAGAAAAGGCTGCAATGTTAATCATTACATAGATTTAGAACAATCTCAACAGAGAACACGTGCAATAAGTGAATCAGAAAGGGCTGAGTAAAAGGCATTGTTGGTTAAACAACAATACTCAAATTGGGATGACTAAATAAAAAGGTCAATTGTTTTTTTTTTTGTTTGTTTGTTTTTTTACATAATAATAGGTGGCCATATAAAGTTGATATTACACACCAACAATGTCTTACTTAACAGCCAGTATGAATGTTACCTAATCATTACATTACCTAGTCATTACATTAGAAAACCTAATAAGAAAGTACACCTTCCTTAAAATCTAAGGTTTTACACATCAGGATTAAAAAAAAATCCTCTGATCCTTGGCAGGTCTTAAAAATAGGTAAATGCAACCTCAGATAAACAAACTGCGCATGCCATATTACACCACGACATTATTTGTGTAACATAAATTGAGCCAAATTGCAGAAGCAGTGTGTTACTGTAGCCCATAGGATCACCTTTAGCAGCAATAACTGAGACTTTCAGTCTCTCACACTGTTTTGGAGGAATTTTAGGCCACTGTTCTATAGTTGCTTCAGTTCATTGAAGGTTTGCAGGCATTTGTTTATTCACAGGCCTTTTACAGTCCTGCCACATCATTTCAGTCAGGTTGAGGTCTGGACTTTGACTGGCTCATTGCAGCACCTTGATTCTTTTCTTTTTTATTGTGTTATATCTTAGCTACTGTGCATGGGATCATTGTGCTGCTCTATGAACCAGTTTGGGCCAAGCTTTAGCTGTCAGACAGATGGCCCCACATCTGACTCTAGAATACTTTGGTATCCAGAGGAGTTCATGGTTGACTCAATGACTGCAAGGTGCCGAGGTCCTGTGGCTGCAAACAAGCCCAAATCATCACTGAGCCACCACCGTTCATGACAGTGTTTCTGCTGATAATGCACAAACATGTATACTTTGGTGTTGTCTGTGTCAGGGGCATTGGGCCTGTTTCACTAACATGCATGTGGAAACATTCTTACCCTGTGCAAAAAATTTGTTTGCACACAAAATCACCATCAGATTCATGACACCTGCACACCAGCTTTATTCTTACTACTGTATGTTAGAAAGTACGACTCATTCCATGTCCACAGGCTCTTGCTGTCCACAGGCTCTTGCTTGCGTACTGCAGGGAGCAAGCAGTAAGGAAGCAGGTTTTCCTCTAGATAAAATGCAGAGAGTGTGGACTAATTGCAAGTAACAGTACATGCTGCTAGTATAAGATGCTTTAAATACCTGGCTATTCACCTACAGTAAGCCTCATACTTTGGCATCATAACTGCACCATCTTCCAAACTGAGTTCTTCTATGTTTGTTGTATTTGACTTTTAAGTTGATCGATTAAGGCACATACAGACGCACACGATGAAGGCAAAAACATGTTTGAGAGAAAACTTAACTTTTACATCACGGCTGACTGGCCAGATGATCTGCGCGAATAAGCGACCGCCGCCAGGGACGCAGACAGTGCTCCTTCTGTCATCACAGAGGAAAATTAGCCATAGGATATTTAATTAAGTTGACAAAGGCTGTAAAAAATATTCTCGCTCTACAAGAATTTATTTCAATTCTTTCCCGCCTGTCTAGCTATATGCTGTTAAATATCACTATCGCACCGGACCATCGCCTATAATCTACATCCCTATTCCAACTGTCATGATGCTTAGTGAAAGTGAAGACCAAATGTCCTTGTTTCACTGACTGCCTCCTTATATCATGTTGTCCATCATCAGAAGCCTACTCTTATTTTCATGCTTATCAAGTTTGTAGTCATCAACATTTTGACAAAAAGGCTGCAACAATTTGGGCCCGCACACAGACCCAATGCATAAATATTAATTACATAGCTTTGGGGATTGCTGTTTAGCATATGAAACAGTTTCTCTGTGAGGGCAGTCAGCTTCTTTGAAAAGCTACCCAGCCTTTGATTGCAATCATTCAGTACTTACTCTTCATTTCCTCAATTTGACTGTGATCTCAGGCACTTCATTTATTTAATCAGAGCCAAGATTGAAGCTATTAGCCACCTATTTTCCAGAGCTGACAAAGTGAAAAAGTATCCGTGGTTGGAACAGAGTGAAACTAGAAGTAAAACAGCAACTTTTATTTGACCAAAAATGTCCAGTGACATTAAAAATACACAAGACAAGACAAGCAAAAATACAACTAGCGAACTCACCATAGAGATGGAACTGAACGTTTTGTTACTTGTTTGCTTCTGGTTTCCACTGTTCACTTTCAGTTAAACAAGACAAAATAAAACTGAAACATTTCCAAGCCAAAAGTGCAGTTTGCATTAAACTGTGAGATTCTAGGCTGTGATGTGAGCTGCAAATTTTTGCTTTCTCAATGGGGGTCTTGGGCTATTTAAACTGACATGCTACATGTCACAGGTGTTACAATAATCCACAAGAGTGCATTATTTCCCATTTGTGTGGAAGTTTGACCATGCAAGAATTTAAGCTAACATTGTGTTATTCTGCACTTTATTGGAGTGAAAGTTTAAACTCCAGCAGTCTTCAGATGTTTGACTTTCGTTAAACGCATCCCTTAGTCCTCATCCCAAATGTCCACTCACATGTAAGATTAAAAAACACACACCCTGAAAAGATTATAACCAGAAAAGATTATTTTTCAAAACCACCTTTGCTATTACAATAGCCTTGCGACACTTCTCCTCATTAAACTTACAGAGTAACTTGTAATCCCTAATTAACACTTCCATGTGATTCATTATGCAGTGTGGATTCTCATTATTTTTCCTCTTGGGGTAAGAAGCTACACCCGCAGCTAATATCACGTAGAGAAGACAAAATGTTACTCAATAAGTAGTAGCAAATTCAAGCACATTAAAGTTTTCTTCTCAAAGTATGTGCGGTATTGTTTAGGCTACGTTTTTCATTTAATCTGTTAGCAGGCATTCTGTTGAAAGTGGAGATAAATGTAGTTCAGAAATAGATGTAGATGCAACTGGAAATAGTACACCGCACTAGTACCACAGTGGATCCTTTCTGCCTTTCTCAATTCTTCATGGTACAGGTTCAAGAAGGTGTTGGAAACATTCCTCTCCATATTAGCATGATATAATCCTACAGTTGCTGCAGCTTTGTCAGCTGCAAATCCTGTTTCACAACATCCCCAAGGTGCTCTATTTGATTGAGAAATTGAGAAAATTCTATGTGTTGTGCATTCAGGTATGCTCTTCTGCATATTTTGGTTGTAAAAGGTTGTTACTGTTGGCATCCTATTAGTGCAAAGCATTTTGACCATTTTCCCCTGACCTCTGCCATGAGAAAAGTATTTTTTGGACCGTTCTCTGTAAACCTGAGACGTGGTTGTGTTGGAAAATCTCTGCAGATCAGCAGTTTCTGAAATATTCAGACCACCCTGTCTGCCACAACCATGCCCCGTTTCAAACACTTTCTTCTTCATTCTGATGCTCAGTGCAAACTATATGGTTAGATGAACTCAGTTGCTGCCATGTGATTGGCTTATTAGCTATTTGCATTAATGGGAAGGTGTACCTAACAAAGTGGCCAGTGAATGTACAACAACTAGGTGCTAATAAATTAACTATATAATGAAGTTAACTGTCAGTACTTTTTTGGCAAAGAAAGACTTCAGATCAAAAACAGCTTCTTATTAAAATATATTGGACTCTCAAAAAGCAATACAAATACAGCCAATAATATTTAATGACATCAGCTGCAAGGCAACAGCCTGTAAGAGTATAGCGGCTTCAGCAAGGCATGTCTGGGTTTGCTTGTATGTAAGAACAAAGTGAGAGCGAAATCAGCAGGCACAGACCGGCGGAGGTGGGAATGAAACTGTGTAGGTGTATAAGTAAACACACGGGATTTCAGAGCTAAGTGGGAAAGTTTGGGTTCCTATAAGACTTTTTTCAAACTCCTTTCAAAACTTGAGTCAAAATAGCAAAGCAGGGAAGGATCACTTGTTAGTAAAAGGAGAGACAAGCACACAAAACCTGATGCGAAACCACTTTACAGCAAGTAGATAAAGAAATACTCAAAAGTTAGATTATAACACTAAAATTTCAACTGATAAAAATGCTATTAAACATTTACTACTGAAACAAAGACATTTGGGTTCTATTAACAAAAAATGCTAATGCTCTTTTTCTGTATATCTAATGTTTTTATTAGTTTTGAATTGAACAGCTGCAAAAAAAAAGCTATACAAAGCAAAGAAAAAGTACTGATAAAAATAAAGGTAAAAGTACTCAAACAATTGATTAAGTAACAGTAGTTTGAATTACCCCAAATTATAGCTTCCTGTTTGCCACACAGTGTTTTCCACCAAGTCACCCAGAAGAGATCATCTTGCATACAATTGTTAAAATCTGCTAGCGACTGCTGCCATATGCTGCCATAACAGCAACACTGGCATCTGTCTACAGCAAAAAAATGCAAAGCTTGTTTTTCCTTCTTAAGAATATTGACCCATTGTTTCACAAATTACAAATCCTTTCTTTCAGGCAAATTGCATGCAAAAGATGTCAACAAAGACCTCAACATTTTCAACAAAAGGGTCTAAACAGGCTCGTATGAACAGTTCCCTTTTGCACAGTTGTGATCGTCCCGTGGGGGTAAATCCAAAGCAAAATATAACGAGACTGTCAGTCACCAGCATGGTTTGATTAGTCTCTCAAACTGCTTTTCTTCACACCATCATATGGCAGCTATACAAACACACCTGTCTGGTGACAGCGTACAGCTGAATGAAATGAAATGACTGAAAATGGCACAGTGTGAGTGACAGCCCACAAGAATGTGTGAGTTTACAGCCTGCTAATATGAACTGAATAATGCAGGAGAAGAGCTGCTAACTATGCATCGCCACAGTGTTTAAACCCTCACAGCATACATAAACACTTGCAGGCTATAGCACTGAAAGTATTAGTAGTAATGAAAGTGTTGTGAAAATTTTAAATAAAATAATATATCTGAAATTATGGAGGCAGGATTAGTGGATATTAGGGTGTGAGATTAAGCGCAGTACTTTCTTCATGTTAAGATTTCATGAGAGTGATGATTGATCACTGAGACCAGGAAGTTTTCAATGTTTACGTCATATCTTTTTTTTTTCTAACTTAAGGATTTTTTTTTTACCAATGTGTGGAAAAAAACAAAAAAAAAAGCTAAAAACCTAACTAAGCTAAAACAAACCAACAAGGAATCACTGCTGGAGCCTTTCTTGAAAGAGGCTCCCTGCCAGAGTGTGTCTCCGTGGCCATGAAGTTGAGTGACTGCAGCAGACATGCGGCCATCAGGTAGCAAAACAAATGTAGACAGTTCGAGTTTGGGGAGAGTGAAGATGCTTGTCGTGAGAGGATGTGTTAAACTTGTTAGATTCAACCAAAAACTTCGTATACTTTAACAAACAAAAATATTTCAGTTTATTAAAAAAACTGTATTGCGAAATGTATTCTCTCACCCATCCACTTCCAAAGCCACAGGTGTATAAACCAAGCACCTCGGCATGCAGACTGCTTCTGCAAGCGTTTGTGAAAGAATGGGTCGCTCTCAGGAGCTCAGCGTGGTACCGCGATAGGATGCCACCTGTGCGACAAGTCCAGTCAAGAAATTTTCTCACCACAAAATATTCCGCATGCAACTGTTAGCGTTATTATAACAAAGTGGAAACAATTGGGAACGACAGCAACTCAGCCATTAAAATGGTAGGCCACATAAAATCACAGAGCGGGGTCAGCAGAGATGCATAGTGCGCAGAGGTCACAACTTTCTGCAGAGTCAATCACTACAGACCTACAAACTTCATGTGGTCTTCAGATTAGCTAAATAAAAGTGTGTAGAGAGCTTCATGGAATGGGGCTCTATGGCCAAGCAGCTATATCCAAGCCTCACATCACCAAGCGCAATGCAAAGTGTCAGATGCAATGGTGTGAAGGTCACCACCACTCGACTCTAGAGCAGTGGAGAAGGGTTCTCTACAGTGATGAATCACGCTTAGTTCCAGTGAAAGGAACTCTTAATGCTACAGCATACCAAGACATTTTGGACAATTTGGGGATGGCCCCTTCCTGTTCCAACATGACTGCACACGAGTGCACAAAGCAGCTCCATAAATACATGGATGAGCCAGTTTGGTGTGGAAGAACTTGACTGGCCTGCACAGAGTCCTGACCTCAACCTGATAGAACATCTTTAGGATGAATTAGAGCGGAGACTGTGATCCAGGCCTTATCATCCAACATCAGTGTCTGACCTCACAAATGTTCTTCTGGAAGAAAGGTCAGAAATTCCCATAAACACACCTAAAACTTGTGGAAAGCATTCTCAGAAGAGTTGAAGCTCTTATAGCTGCAAAAGGTTGGGCCGACATCATATTAAACCCTGTGGATTAAGAAATGTCACTCAAGTTCATATGTGTGTGAAGGAAAACGAGAGAATACTTTTGGCAATATAGTGTATCTGGGAATATGGCAACATTGCTATCAAAGAATTTCACAAGGTCAATACTAGCAGGCAAAAATGTAGTCAGAATTTTGGCTTTAGTCATTTAGCTTTATTTGACACAAACTTAATCTATCATTTTAGCAATTCTATTAATCAGCAATAAGCACGAAGGGTTTGATATTTTGGGACATATGCTGATTGATTGTTTGCAGAAATTCAGACTAGCCCAGCATACAAACCAAGGTTGTTCAAAGGTAAAAAAAAAGCCTCCCAGAACCTCTAAAGCTCACTTATAAAAGTGTCCTGTTACACAAGTTAAGCTAAGCTTAGCTAAATGGCTGCTGGCTATAATTACATTTAACAAAAAGACAGTAGAATAGCATTGACCTTCTAATTCAACTCTATCCAAAGACACTGATAAGTTAATTTTCCCAAACTGTCAATCAATGGCTTTAACTCACTGAGTATAATCCTATTACAGATGTGAATGCAGGCTTATGTTAGAAAGTGAAACCCAAAAGTAGATGTATTGACTTTATAGTGAGCATTTTATCCCCAGAATCCTCCTCCTGCTAACGGCATCCACTGAAAAAAGGATGTAAATGTCTGAACACAATGTCTCATTACAGACGATTGCTGGCTTATTTCTTTCCCTCCTCTTTTCTCTGATTGTCTCCAGGTGAGCGGGATCAATGCATCGATGAGCAGGAAACGTGAGCAGCGTGTGCTATTCATGGTGGTGGTCATGGTCATGTGCTACCTAATATGTTGGCTTCCTTATGGCATCATGGCCCTATTGGCCACCTTTGGGCCACCGGGCCTGGTTACACCCGAGGCGAGCATCATCCCCTCGATCCTTGCCAAAATGAGCACGGTCATCGATCCGGTCATCTATGTCTTCATGAATAAACAGGTGAGACGATGGAGGGCTGAAGCTGGGATCAGTGCCTTTTTAATCTTTCACTGTCAAAAAGTGTCAGTCGGAGGTCTTCCTGCCTACAGAGGCAAGTTATCACTTCAAGGTGGTTTAATATAATGAAATTACTCATTGTTTTCTGTACATGAGTCAGTGCCTTCTTGACACTGACTAAACTAAATTATGTGCTTGCATGTGCTTGGTGAATAAGAAGGCCTTTCATGTTCGAATATACCTTCTTTTTTATGCATATTTGATGAACTCTGCCATCTCTTGGCATCAACAATGAAACAAACAATATATTTTGTGTTCAGCTAATGAAAGCTTTTCCTGTGATTCTCACCAAGTGCTTACAGTACTTGTCTGCTTGTCACATCAGAGAGGGGCATTTGCAGTGTCATGAATGTACATCAGCTGTTCATAAAAAAACTTATGAAACATCTCATTTCATCTTGGCCCACACTCACTTTAGGCAATATGATAAAACACTGGGTGCTATTATCTTAACTGAGAGCTTATTTAGAGCTTGCTGTGGTGGTCTTATTTGGTTTTCTACTTTAATTAATGTTAAATTCCCCATGAGAAGAATCAATAAAAACTCACCTCAGGAGCCTATGTCACATGACCCTCTCAGCTCATTTTATGCTGTTTTCCATTTGTGCTCCACTAGACGTCCAACCGGCTGTAACCTCTTCTATCTCATCTCAGGTTACTATTTGGAAAACAGCAAGATTCATATTTCCTACAGATTTGACTTTTCAAAATAAGTCTTAAAATGCGTGGAGACTAACCGTCAAAGCTTAAAAAAATATATAAAAAAGAATCAAGCATTAGTTTAACAGTCAATAACTTAGCCCGTCTGCTTCAGTGTGATTGTTCTGATGTGGTTTAGTAATTTTTCAGTGTGTTATGGAAAGTTTTATTGCGACCAAACAATGAATCGGCTGTCAACAATATATCAAATCACTCAGTTCTGACGGCGTGAGCCCAAAGAAAAGAAAGTGAAAGAAAAATGGGAAATAACTATTCTAACCCAAATGGTGTGTTTGTTTCGAATCCCATTACTGAGAGTAAGGAAGTGGTTGAGAACTTTTCAGGACCTTTAATTTTGTGGTCACATACAGTACATTTGTCAAATTTAAGTTCAGCAGCAGAAAAAAAAAACCTAATAAATATTCATCTGTTATGAACTGAAGGGAAAACAGAAACTTTTGCGGCCGTCAGCGTGGGCCTGACTCGTACTTTTATGGCTGGCGGGCCGAAGAGATAAGAGAGAGGATGAAAGACAAAAGACACTGAGGACTGGGAAGAGAACCAAACATCAGTCATGTTTGTTTTCTGTGTGTCAGTGGCCAACAGAGAACTTCTTCTGATTATAAACAAGCTGTACATATTCAATTATTAAGTACTGCAGTGCACAAACCCTTTGTATTCAAATGAATAATCAACGCAAACCTTAAAACTAGTTCCACATTTGTCATGCAAGTCTTGTTTGTGTTATTTAATTAAATTCACAGACCAATGGGAAACAACTATGCTGTTGTTGACTCATACAGTAGAGCTTTTTTTTATTGAGCAGAACAACAGATGAAGTGGATCTGAGATTCTTCTCCCTAAATGAAATTTAATAATCCATGCAGCACTAACTAGTAGGAATTCTGACACAGCTTCACCCAAAAAGAACGTGATTAGTTGGGAAGTGTTTATTAATCGATCATTTCTGAGTACTTGACTTGGTCTTTTTTGCTTGTGCTTTCTTTCCATTTTTATACAAAGTAATTTTATACAAAGTAAAACTATGATTAACACGTACCAGAATGATGGGAGAAGAAAAGTACGGAGAGGCAGAGAAACAGCTCATGATCTGAAGGATGCCACATCATCTGTCAGACATGGTGACGGCAAAGCCTTTATTCATACATGCATACAATAAAAATCACGTGAGGCCACAAACCTCCAGTTACAGCATACAATCAGCAACATTCCTATCGTTTACCATATATGGATGTGTGCTTACGTGCATGCGCATGGCATACGTGACTTACATGTGTGCGCGTTCATGTGCTGACTCCGTTTGCATATGTGTGAGGTTGGGCGTGGGTGTCCTTTGTTGTAACTATGAGGAGGAGTTTCTGTGTGTGTGTGTGTGTGTGTGTGTGGCTGGGACAGCCTGTGATAAGGATTGCAGTCTTCCTGTCATAAAATAAAATAAAACAGCAGTATTTATACACAGAACAACTCATACAAATAGAAGATGCGATAACTCACAGGAAACCAAACTAAAAGTTCATATATAATTCCAACAGGGGCAATGTACATCAACATGGTTGCAATTCCTAAACAGTATATGATTTAAAAAAACAAAACAAAAAAACATTGAATTAAAGCTAAGAGTCTGCACCTCAACCACATATGGATTGTTTTATTTAAAATCCACTGTGGTGGATACACAAAAATGGTGCAACAAATTATATCGACTGCATAACTCTCCGCTGCCAAATTATTGCCATTATGGCTTCTCCCTAATTTGCCCAGTCAGTAAATCTAGTCCTTAGGTGAGCAGCAAGTGTCAAAGTAGCATCCATATGAACAGATACTGCATTCAACAACATGAGGGCCAGATTTTTTTTATTGACTTCACATCAGTCGTTATAACACTGCAGCTGAGGCCGTGTGTATTTTGACTGTGTTCCAAAAGTTAACTCTAAATTTCTTTACTTCTTTACTTTGTTCTCTACTCTTCCTTATCAGGGTCCTCGCTCAAGTCAAGCTCTCTGTGCAAACAATACATTTCAACTCAAGATTTAAGATGTTTTGTTCCTTTCTGAAGCATAGTTCATCATACTGAGAAAAAAATAAAAGATAAGCAAAGATTGTCTCACTGAAACAGACCGATAAAACCTTTTTTTTTCTTAATGTAATCTTTATCATCTCATTCCAGTCTATTAAGGTAAGCGCAGAATGCTGTGTAAGGTTTTAGAAAATATTCCTCTCTCAGGATTTCTCTGTACAGCACATCCTGAGATGTACTGTGTAAAGAATTATATAAAGTGGAGTGTATTGGAGAGTAAATCGTATCACTACTGTATTTCCAACCATTCAAGTGCAATACTTTTTCTGACGTTTAAACTTTTCTCACCGGAAAGTTACCGAGTTACTGCCAAGAGTTGTTCTGCTGTGGAGTTGGAAATGAACTGAAAAAGCATTCAGGTTCCATATGTTGCTGTCATCTGGAGGTACTCCATTCTTCTCCTGTCATTTTCCATCACAGACTGAGACCACCTCCACAGCTAACTGAACTTACAGGGACATTTTAGTCAACATGTCATCAGCCTCTTTCCTGAGAGCGAGCGTGTGGGAGCGAATGAAACCAAATGTCCTGTATGTCATTTTCAGTCTTCCATTCCTCCCAGCCCATTACTATGGAAACTGTGAGTTGAGGCGAGTTGAAGACTAAAAATGCTGTACAGATACAAGGATCAGCTGGTTTGTCCGATCAGCGATCAGCGGCGCTCACAGCCAAGACCCCCGGGATAGTTTAAAAAACAGGAAGTGTGGGTAAGTTTACTGTTTATTTATTAATTCTTATTTATTTTATTTTTATCCCATGTGAATCCACTGGTGTTTATACAGGTTTTTTTTAAAATAATTTCAGAGTCAAAAGTAATTGGACATTTGACTGATTCCATGTGTTCAACTTACTTTTGGTAGCTATTCACTGGAAAAGCTTCTGAATATAAACAGAAGCAAAATTACAAATAAGTATTTTCCCAAATACTTATGGATCAAACAGCAAGTTTGGCTGCATGAGGGATTTGCAATGACAAATGTTGCAAAGTGCACAGTAAATTAAAAGGAAAAAACTTGAGATGTACTGTATGAATGGTTTTCAGTGCCTTCTTAGAATCAAGTAATCAGACCAATATTTCAGCACAATCTTGAGGTTAGTAGAGCAGTTAGTCAGAGTCTTCAGTTCTTTTTAAGAACCTAGTGAAAGTTCATTACAGTGCCAAAAAAACAAACCAAAAACATTGTATTTTAAGAAGGTTATGCACATGTTCAATAAGGAAGATCTGTGTTCACTCCTTTTTCTTTTCATCACTTCTGATTTCCCATGATGTCAACATCTAAGGTGATATCACTGCTCTCGCCCAATCATCTTTCTGCCCACCTTCTTCAAGCCAATCAGTGTCCACTGCATGCTTTAAATCTCACTGCTCACCTATCTGTCTCCCTTGCAGACACATTCGTGCAATCCATCCTCTCCCTATCTCCATCTCACTAAAGCCACACAGTGGGCCATCCAGGGCACACCCTGTGCAGGTCACATACATTTGGCATGAAGCTATAACCAGTAGTTTAGTTTAACATAAAAACCAGGAGTGAGGGGAATAACTAATCAAAGGAGAAAACTGTTTTTCCTATCTAAATATCTGCAAGACAAAATTCAAGCAAAGGGACTTCTACACAGTAAATATACAATGAATGAGAAATAGAAAAAACTCTAAACCTAATGCAGCCTGTGCTGAAACCTTTGGTTAGAAAATGCAGCAGAAGACTAGAAGTAGATATTTATTTTCACAGCTATAAATGCTGGTGGATGACAGTGGGGGAAAAGTAGATTACACTCATGTACCGCACTGTAGAAATGTTGGAAAATGCTGAAAATTAAAACACTCTTATTGTTAACTAAATTAAAACCAGGTTTGATAAAACCTTTTATTTCACAGAAATAAAAATGAAAACTGGAGCTTTTAAAACCTACAAAACTAACAGCAACACAGGAACTGTCTCTAGTTTTATTTTTTGTCAGTGTGGCTAAAAAGTTTTTTAAAACAAAGTGCTGCATTTACACTGTAACAAATACTCTGAACTTACTCTCAACTTAAAAAATACCCCCCCCCCATATAAACAGAAACTGAACATATTTAACCAATAAAACCAAAACTGAAATATAGAAATGGATGGAAATGAACTATAACTAACTAAATAAAATGAAACAAAATGAAAACAATGAAATATAAAACTATATTAACGCTCTCTTGAGGATCACGCAAATCAAATCAAATCAATTTTATTACAATTTTATTTATACAGCGCCAATAGTCGCCTCAAGGCACTTTGTATTGCAGGTACTGTAAAGACACTACAATACTGCACCAACAGTCAAAACGACCCCCTACCCCAAGCACTTGGAGACGGTGGGAAGAAGAAACTCCCTTTTAAGAGGAAAAAACCTCCAGCAGAACCAGGCTCAGGGAGGGGCAGTCATCTGCTGCGACCGGTTAGGGCTGAGGGGAAAGAAAGAGAGAGAGAGAGGACAAAAAACATGCTGAGCTAACGAGCAGAAATGATTAACAAAAATATGCAACATGAAGGCCAACGCCTTATTAAAGTTGTTTTTGTTTTTATCAAGACAGCTGCAACGAGGAAAGTTTGTGAAGTTATAAACAAACAGGGAGAATAAGACAGCTGCCTGGTGTTCAGGTAGGTTCACCTGTGCTTAAAGACTTGCTCCTAAAATGATTATGACTCTAAAGAAGAATTATATATTATATATTAACTGAAAATCTACTACAAAATTATTACAATTACAAAATTAGAGTGATTTTGCAGGTATATTATTCACAGGAAGTCAGATCTATTACACTGTTTTTCATGTTAACCTTATGACAGAGGTGTTGAGCCATCCATCCATCCATCCATCCATCCATCCATCCATCCATTCTCTTTCGCTTATCCTGTTCAGGGTCGCGGGGGGCTAGAGCCTATCCCACCTGACATAGGGCGAGAAGCAGGGTACATCCTGTCCAGGCCACCACCCTTATTACTCTAAGAGCCTTTAGTCTGATTTCATTAATTGTTTGATGTCATCTATTGTTTTATAATGTAGGATTTTTTATTTAATTAGACAATTTGAAATTTTAAACTTAAAGGAAAAAAAATTAACAGACTGACACTGCATTACCGCAGTGTTCAGCAGCTTAATCCTCAATCCAAAAATGAGTCATCATAAAGAGATGAACCTTGTCATTGTCGATAGAGACTGTCATGTATGTCAAGGCAAATCAGCTACAGTATATTATCTAAACTGTAATGGTGATATTGCCCTGGTACAACCTCCAAAGCACCAAGTCACGCTTCTTCATGCTCATTTTAAAACATCGAAGAGAACAACAGACAACTAGGCTTCAAATGATTTATGCCCCAATGCAAACTTCTCCTGGGAAGAATTGAGTCAGTGACTCTCTACATCCCAAAAATTAGAATTCCAATGAAATGTAAAATGTTCCCACCTTTCACCTCAGAGTGAGGAAATGATTCATTTACAGTATACACTTAATGCAGCCTCTGCTGAGCCAGAGGAAAAAGAATCCCAAGAGGAAGTTGGATAGTTGTCATTCTCCTCACACGTTCTTATGTGAATGAATCATTACTTTTCCAGCTACAGCTCTCAGATTTTTTAATGCATTCTATGGTCGGGATGATAATTTAACAGTGGGGAGTTTATTGGATTAAGTCAAGCAAATGTCAAATGAAGCAGAATCTGATGACGGCTATCAAAAAAGCGTCCTGACACTCACTCACTTCAAATAAATCCCTTAAACTGTATTAGGTGTATTGTAGATGAGTTACTGACTGACTGCAGTTGAACCCCTCTGAGACTGTGGTGCAAATGTTGTGATGTTTGTCCATTTTTCATCTAGTCCTTTAGTCATTCAGTACAAATATCTCATATTTTTGGGAATCCACTGGCCCTTTACAAACACAGGCAATAAAGATCTCTCGTTTACAACTGTTAATGACTCTTGCATATATGGTCAAAGTAAAACAGAATAACATTAAATCCAAGCCAGTCTTGTGTTTTTGAAGAAAGTTGAGCTCCTTGTCAGAATGATACCTGACATTTGACACTCCTCTACTGATATAGTATACGCTCAGATCACAGAATTCATCCTCCAAACCTGACCAGTCTGAGATGACCCTCCCTGAGTTATCTGCAACCTCCTCTCTCTGAAATATTCTGCCAGTGCATCGTGTTCCTTCCATCTCCCTGTCATTCTTTATCTATTTATCTGTCATTACCTTCACCTTTCTTCTTGACCTCAGCCTCGATACCTCTGTGTCCTAATTTAGTTCATCCTCTAGCATTTGTCTGTTGTCTCCATCTTCCTTTCTCCCATCTTTCTAGCCCTCATCAGTGTGGTGTTTGGAAAGCTGAGAGGAGTGGGGAGTGTGCATCAACACTACAAAGAGGTCCCGATCTTCCGGTTTCTTTACTTTTACTTGTTCGTCTTGACTCTTAGATGACCTAAAGGTTATGAATATACTTTAGACAATAGACAATAGGGATGAATGTGTTGTGCATAGACACAGTGTGTGAAAGAGTTTTCGTTATGTCCTGGGGCATTTCCTCTTCTTCTCCTCTGCATCTGTTCATGCCCAGCAAGTATTTGACAGGCAGCGTGTGCGAGAAGTTCAATGACGAGTCAAATGACTGCAGACTCTCATGAGATGAGATCATGGCATGGTTTTGAAAAAGTTTGAGGTATCCCAGCAATTTCTAACAGAAAAGTTCAACCTTACATTATAAGCATATTGATTCTTCTTCCATGTTCTCTCATTTATCTGAACTGCTGCACTGCTTTCAGAGAGAAACACACGTGTGAAGATACAGCTTTGTAACAGACTGAGATTTATCACAGCTAATCGTGGTATTACAACAAACAGATTGAATGTAAGTGCCAATTTGATGTTTCCCCATTTTATCACAGTCGGTTTGAAGATGGCAACTACAGTATGAGCGATCTCCATTTCAAAGCCAAAGAGACTGCAAGTGGATTGCACACAGTTGCAATAATCTTGGGAGCACAGCAGTCTCCAAACATTGTTTTCTACAGTGTGACTGCAGGACTGCAGCCTCATACACAGTTTCACACAGCACCTATATGTGTGTGTGTGTGTATATAAGTATATAGTGTACATCAGTTTACAAATTAACGTGTATGTTTGAATAAAAACATATTGATAATTAGAGCTCATATAATAATTGTATCGCAGGAGAAAGTCATATGCATATAGTGATGCTGATATTGTTCCACCCATAATGCAACAGGGCACAATATGTGAAATCAACTTCAAAAGAAATACATAAATTATGGTACTTGTGCTAATGGAGAATTATGGAACCCAGTGTAAGGTTCCATAATTCCCACTGTGGCTTTTTTATTTTATGTTTTTTTTTTCTTTAGGCAGTTATGGAAGTCTAGAAAAATAAGCTGAACACTTCAGCTTTTTGTTTTTTTACTGGGTCTCAAAAGGTCAAGACACAATGTATGGTATCCTGTACACATGATTTCAATTTCAGTGTCTGGGTCATATAAGATGTTAATTTTGTGAATCTAATTAAGTAAATAAATGCCAGTTGAATTAGTTCGTTGAACTAATTTAATCTGTATACACCAGCCTTTTTGTCTCTCTGAATATTGTAATTGAAATGCTTTAATGTGTGCATTTGACTTTTTTGGTGTCTTGAAAATCTAACCACATGCTCAGGAAAAAGTTTCATTGAATTTTGCACCCATGAGAAAATGTAGTAGACTATAAGTATACATGAACCTCAGAAAGTATACTAAGTATACTACGTTTACTCAAGAGTGGCATCTTCAAAGTCCACATTAACACAGCCTCAGGACGACCTGAACATGATCTAAACTGGGGTGTAATTCCAGCCTCGGGGTTGAGACGATGTTACAGATGTGGATGGAAATGCGTAGAATTTAAAGTAAACCTGTATACCCTGGATGCATTGTTACATTTTTAACCTGCTGCTGAGGACCTTAATTATTTAGACTCTTTCTGTCTAAAAACAATAAAACATCTAGGGTTTGAGCTGTGCAACACAGGAATTCTTTGTTAAGGCTGATGTAAAACAGGAAAAATCTACATTAAACCATGATCTTGAGACTTCCAGTTCTGTTTTTTGGGATTTAAAAATGCATCCAGGGGTCCATTCACTATTTATTATACCCTGACAGAAGGTGTATACATTTTGGTGTTTTTTTTCTGTACCTGGAGACAGCCTGTCCTTTCTTTAAACAAAAAAACTGTGATGTGTTTGACTCGTGGTGCTGGTGAGAATACTGTATTTGTGGGAGTGCAGACCTGTGGTGGTTCAGAGAGATAAGGTTATCAGTTTGTGGAAATATGTTTATAGTAATATACTTTGTTTTGGATGGTAGTTTACAGCAAGCCTTTCAGAAACAATTTTTAACTATATGTTATTTATAGATCCTGCATATAATACAAAGTGCTGAATGTTGCTTTTGATGAAGAAGCCAAAATCAAGTTTTGCAGCTGACCTAGTGATGTTTTTTTAACCATACAGGTGCTTACAGATGGGCTGACTTTCTAAAAGCTTTATATCTTTATTTTTATTAGAAATAAATTATGATCACCTTTAAGTTTGTAAAGCTCTTCAGCCAGGTAAATCATGCGTCCAGCTTTTCACACAACGTGCCTATCATAGTCTATTAAACTAACATGCTGGGAAGCACTGGAACATTCTGATGATAACGTTGGAACTATGAGCTCAGGTGAAGCCCCATAATCACCCCTGAAGCAAGCCATTTTAGTTCCTCTCCCTGAAAGGTCATCTTCTCTTTAAGTCAACTTTCTTCTGACTGGCCCCTCCTGGCATTACACAGAGCTAAGAATAGCGAGAGAAAACTTGCTAAAACAGCTTAGAGCGGTCTGAAGTCTGAGTTTTTGGCTCCTGGAGGTTATTTGCCAATACTCTGACCCCATTATTTGAAACACTGGTGATTTTTTTGAACATGTGCATTCACCACTGAAACAGTAGCTGTGACAGAAAACAAGGATAAGCATGTTTGGTCTACTTTAAGTTAGTGAAAGGAATATAGTAAAACCCTCCTTTGCATGTACAGTACCTCTCAAACTGGAGACATAGAGGTCTCCTGCACTGGAGCCGAGTGTTTGGCAGTCAAGGTAGAATATGTTTCATCAAATATAGATTAATTTCCAAGGGATTTTAAGCTGCTGTAATAAAAACAATGGTCTTTACAGCTCCCCTCTTCACAAACAAGGAGCTGAACATCTAAACTGCCTTTCTGGTAGAATCACAGTAAGAATAGAGCTGGTCACAGGAGGACTCTGGAAGAGCTGCAAAATGAAAAGGCACAGTGCTGACATCTTTGCCTCGCGCCATTTAAAAGACTTTTATTTTGCTACAGCTCACAATGACCACATTTCTCTCACAAAAGAGAATAAACTCCTCATTTAAACAGGCCCAAAAGTAATAATAAGTTATCCAGTTGTTTTGGGGGTTTTTTTGTGCTTCCCCTCAGTCATTGTTCTTGTTTTTCAGTAGCTTTGCGCCTACCTGTACTTGATGTGTCCATAATTGTGCCTCTTCCTAATGATAAAGACCAGTCTCCATTTGTCCAACAGTGAGCCTGTAATTTTCCTTGTACAAGGAAAATCCATGTTTTTCTGCGGCAGCACACAGTGGGGGATTATTTCTATTTGTTGTTCTGCAGTGCAGGTCTCAGCCTCGAGTCAGCCTTTTTCAGGAACTAAAGTGCGGTAGCTCACAAGTAACCGCGTGAACACAGCAAGAACCCCATCTTTGTTTCCTGCTTCATTAATTTAATACAGTGCACATTCAGAGTTACAGAGTCAGCCTCTTCTTCCTTAGAGTCTCTTTTGTGATACAGAGACAGAGTGGCACCACAGGTCCTCAATTTCTTCTCTCCAGAGTGTTGTTATGCTCATCCAAAGCTGACTCAGCAGCATTAAGAGTGATGGCGATAATGATTGTTCCTGCCACTGCTGCTTCAAAACGAATGGGAAATTATTCCCATGTCAAATAAAGTTAATGAAAAAAGTACATTATTCAGATCAGCACAATAGAAAGTTTTGTTTTCCCAACAAAAATCATTTTTATTCAATTTGCCTGTGTCACAGTGTTTGGGGTAAAACCCAAAGGTTGGTGCAGCTGGCTCGTGAATGGAGGCTGGACAACTAACACAAATGTAAATGGTAAAGGTAGAATAAACACAAAAGGTACAAGTAAGAACTTGGAACAAAATGGTCCACCACAGTGGCTCCGGACAACAGAGGAGACTGTGGTTATATGTATAACTAATCCTTACCTAAGGATTCATTACAAATCTTCCAGTATGTTCTTTAGTTACTATAAGTGCATTAGAAAGCTTCCAGATATATATTTTTTCTGTGTAAATCTGAAGAAGAGGGCATTTCAAAAATTCCATGGTTTTGAAAGATGTTTGAATGAAGGCTTTTGCTGAAAGTAAGTTTTCTTTGCTTCTTGTGTTGGTCTTTTAACACCTTTTGCTTCCTATGCTGTGGAAACTTTTAATAAGACAAATAAATAATAATTTAGCAACTTGCATTTGGTGCACTAACATGAGGAAGCAAGTGGCAAAGTGACCCCGTTTTGACTCAGTGTTCACAAGACTCCCCCCACCCCCGGAGTCTAGACCTGGCTTGGATGGCACACTGAGCGATTTGGGTGAGGTAGAGATGGAGAGGAGTTGGTTGCATGAATGAGTCTGCAAGAAAGAATCACAGGTAAGCAGTGAAATTTAAAATATGCAAATTGGAGACTGATTGGCTTGGAAGAAGGCGGGCAGAAAGCCGATTGGACGAGAGCAGTGATGTCAGCTTTGTGTTTGACAGCATGGGAAAGCAGACCTGAAGAGAGGAATAAACTAACAGCCAAATACCACCAAAGCAGACAGAGGAGTGAACACAGATCTTCTTATTGAATTTACGCCTAAGCTTCATTATTAGGAATAGGTGTTAAAATGGACCCTAGAAACATAACTAAGTGGCTAGTTCATAAAATTTCATCCTCTGTGTTCTTTTGTGTATAACTGTGCAGCTCAAAAGATGTCTGATCATATGTTTGTTTTGTATGCTTGCCTCAGTTTTACAGATGTTTCCATGCCCTGTTGCAGTGTGCAGCTCCTCGACGAGGTTCCAGCTTAAAGAGTTCTTCCAAGGTCCCTACGAAGGCCATGAGGGGAGCAGCAGGCACTGGTCCCCGCCGTACTAATGATTTCTTATTTATGGTAGCCTCATTGGGCCAGCCAGCTGCAACAGTTCCCCAACTGGGCCTCTCCTGTGAACCCACTATCGATATCACTAAAGCCCCTTCTTCAGACAATAAACCTGTTGTAGTCTCACTAGTGGCCCATCGGGATGGGTGAGAATTGGTTATATAACCATAAAACCCCAAAGTCCCCATCCAGGAAATCAGTGAAAATGAGGGAGGTGGTGTTACTGCGACTTAAGATGTGGCGGTTTGCCATTCCAGGAGCATTCAAAGTGGCTCCTGCATTAACTCTGGCCTGTCTAGTACAGATGATAAATCAGCAACAAGGAGCAACCTTGGACTGTCTCTGGACAACATGAGCCACAGTCAGAGATGGCAGCAAATCTACATAAGCTGGGACTTTGCATTTTTTACTGAGAAAATGCACACATCACCCTTTTTATGATAAGATGCTCTTATCACAAGTTCTGAAGAAAGCACTGTCAGACTGACATAAAAGAATTGTTGGGATCATTTTCTGCCATATCTCATTCCCTTAAAATGTCATAACAATAGTGTGTTCAGGAGTGCAGGAGGACGAATATGATAAGTTTGTATTGATTGTTACAGACAGCAATTACAAAGTGAAGTGAGATGAAGTGAGAAAGAACACCAGCCATTTGCTACTTTTGAAGTCATTCAGAATGAGTTTACTTTAATAATCTGCACAGGAGAATTGCTTTCACAGCAGTTGCTCCAATAAGAGAAAGTTGTAAAATTACTCAAGAATACAACAAATGTAATGCAATAAACGTACTTAAGAAAGCATAGAGGTGCAGTTTTAAATGAGAGTGGTAGCAACTTGGCGAGAAAACTATAGAGCTGAAGTCTTCAAACCAGCACATCTAGAAATAGTGGAGGTCAAAACAGACGCAAAACTGCAAACAAGTGCAACAACAAAGTCAAAGCTGAGAAGCATTAAACTGGATAAAGAGAAGGAGCAGCATTAACAATTAAATGGCTTAATAAAAACTTTGCTGTACATGTAGCATTGCTAACATGCTAGTGACATTTGTTTTGATTTTTCAGGAGGAGGGACTTTAGCAAGAAATAGTGCACACTGTGTAGAAATCACTGTACAGATCCTTCATTGATGGCTGTGCTTGTGCAGTCTAACATGAAGGAGTTTGGCGGAATACAGTAACCGGCAATGTGAAGTAGGCACCACAGTGGCGGAAAAGCTGAGATTGTATACCTCCAATTTTATACGCATGTTGTGTTATGTTATCAGAGACTTTCACATGTACTCATGTATCTAGGAAGGCTGTAACCTTTGAAGAGTCACATCCTACGTGTTTAGTTTACTGTTCGTTGGCATGCTAGCTGCAAAGTTTGAATAGGCATCAGCTCGGCTCAAAATTTAACACAATAATTTTCACAACATTTGACAGGTTTAATTCCTCAAGATCAATTCTGCAGAGTTTTCCAATTCTTGAATTATCAGTATCATGTCTGACAATCTCAAAGTACTCCAAAATGGCTCCAACACACTCCAGCAACCCATATATGTCAACTGGAAAGAATTTGCTATTTTCTTTTGTTTGCTGTGTACCTGTCAACATCTTGTTTTTCTTGCTAAGTGGTTTGAAACTTTTTCCCTTCTTGAAATACAAAGACTTTCTAAAAGTGGTGCATCAAAGCTTTGTTGTCATGAAATGTTTAAACAGTGTGGTATCTTTTGCTACCGCCCAACATACACCTGTTGGCTGCAACTTTAAAACCATTTGGTGGATGAACACCTCTCAATGTGTAAGAAATATTGGCAGCAGCAATGTACTTTTTAAAAAAAAAAAAAAAGTTAAACAGGAAAGAAAGTGAAAAAAAA